>PVJI01010399.1:0-60599 GCA_004026765.1 Micronycteris hirsuta | reverse complement strand
AATACAAAGGATTACAAGAATTATGAACAACAATATGCCAAGAAACTGGACAAATTCTTGGAAACATACAATCTCCTAAAACTGAATCAAGAAGAGGCAGAAAGCTTGCCCTGGATGATGTATGTGGCTCAGTGGACTGAGCGCCAGCCTGCAAACCAAAGGGCTGCTGGTTCAATTCTCAGTCTAGGGCACATGCTTGGGTTGCAGGCCAGGTCCCCAGCGAGGGCCATGTGAGAGGCAACCATACATTGTTCTTTCTCCCTCCCTTCTCCTCGGGAATCGAACCGAGACCCTCTGGTTCCCAGCCCGTACTCAATCCACTGAGCTACACCACCTGGGCCCACTTTTACCATTCTTACTCAACATAGTACTGGAAGTTCTAGCCATACTGATTAGACAAGAAAAAGAAATAAAAGGCATTCAAACTGAAAAAAAGGAAGTAAAACTGTCCTTATTTGGAGATGACCTGATAGTGTACATAAAAAAAAAACCCAGTCTCCACCAATAAACTACTTAACCTAATGAGTGAATTCAGAAAAGCAGTGGAACATAAAGTCAATATTCAGAAACTGATGGTATTCTTGTACACCAACAATGAATCATAAGGAAGAGAAACTAAGAAAAAAATCCCATTTACTTTAACAACAGAAAAATAAAGTACCTAGGAATATACTTAATCAAGGATGTAAAATGCCTGTACTTGGAAATCTAAAGAACACTAAAGAAAGAAATTGAAGAAGATACAAATAAATGGAAGCATATATCGTGTTCACGGATTGGAAGAATTAACATCATTAAAATGTCCATACTATTCAATGTAATCTATAGATTCAATGCAATTCCTACTAAAATACCAATGGCATATTTTGTGATCTAGAACAAATATTCCAAAAATTTAAATGGAACCAAAAAAGATTCCAAGTAGCCTCAGCAATTCTGAGAAAGAAGAACAAAGTTGGAGGGATAACAATACTTGATATTATACTATACAAGTCCACTGTAATCAAGACAGTCTCGTACTGGCCCAAGAACTGAAACATAGATCAATGGAACAGAATAAGGAGTCCAGAAATGAACCATGTCTCTAAGGTCAAATAATATTTGACAAAGGGGGCACAAGCAAACAATGGAGTAAAAACAGTCTCTTCAATAAATGTTGGGAGAATTGGACTGGTAGATGCAAAAAAAACAAAACTATACCACCAACTGACACCATATACTAGAATAAACTAAAAATGGATAAAAGACTTACATATAAGTTGTGACACCATAAGAGAATTAACTAGATGAAAACAAAGGCAGTAAAATTTCAGATATCCCACTTAACAATATTTTGACTGATATATCTCCTAGGGCAAAGGAAATAAAGGAAAAAAAATAAACAAATGGGACTAATTCAAATTAAAAAGCTTCTGCATGGCTAAAGAAACCATCATCAAAATGAAAAGGGAATCAACCGTAAGGGAGAACTATTTGCCAATGATACATCAGACAAGTTTAATTTCCACACCAGGAAGACAAACAATCCAATTAAAAAGTAAGCAAAGGACCTGAATAGACACTTCTCCAAGGAGGACATACAGAGGGCCCAGAGACATATGAAAAGATGTTCAACATCACCAGCGCTCAGAGAGATGGAAATTAAAACTACAATGAGGTATCACCTCACACGGGTCATAACGATCATCATTAATAAATCAATAAACAAGTGCTGGAGAGGATGTGGAAAAAGGGGGACCCCTAGTGCACTACTGGTGGGAATGCAGACTCGTGCAGCCATTGTGGAAGACAATATGGAATTTCCTAAAAAAAATTAAAAACAGAACTGCCTTATGACCCAGTGATTCCACTGCTGGAAATATAACCTAAGAATCTTGAAACCCCAATTAAAGAGAACTTATGCACCCCTATGTTCATAGCAGCACTATTTATAATAGCCAAGTGTTCGAAACAGCCCAAGTGCCCATCAGTAGATGAGTAGATTAAAAAGCTCTTGACCATTTACACAATAAAATACTATGCAGCAGAAAGAAAAAAAGAAAGAAGTCCTATCTTTTCACAGAGCACAATGGAACTGGAGAGTATCATTTTAGGTGATAAACCAGTCAGCAAAAGACAAATACCTATGACCTCACTTATAACTGGAATCTCATGAACAAAATAAACTAACGAGAAAAAATAGAGCCAGAGACATGGAAATATGGAGCCGACTGAGAGCTGTAGCAGAGGAGAAAGCAGAAGAGGATGGTGGAAGGAAGGAGAAAGGATTAGCCAAAGAACATATATGAATGACTCATGGACATAAACAACTGAGAAGGGATTGACTGTGAGCCAGAAGGGTGGGTTGGGTGAAGGAAGGTAAAAGGGAAATGAATTGGGACAACTGTAATAGAATAAAGTATAAAAAAATAAAGAAAATAAAGTAGAGAAAAAATAAAATATATGGAAGCATAGCCATCATACAGAAAAGTACAAAAATCTTAAGTGAACAGCTAGATGAATTATCACAAAGCTAACCACCTATGTTAACTATGACAGATAAAGATAGTAAATGCCACAAGCTTCCTTGAAGCTCCTCCAACCACCTTCCAATAGACAAACATTATCCTGACTTCTAACACCAGAGTAGTTTTGCCTGTTTTCAAATTGTATATAAATGGAATCAAACAGGAAAAAGAAGCATGCCGTATGCACATTCTTAACATAATAGAAACTCCCATGAAGAGAGATCTTCTATCAGTGATCGCACCATTTACAAGCTATTAAGACGTGGGGGGAGGTAGAAGAAGGTAAAGAGGTGATAAATGGTGATGGAAGGAATCTTGAATTTGGGTGGTTAACACACAGTACAGTATACAGATGATGTGTTATAGAATTGTATACCTGAAACCTATGTGATTTTATTAACCAATTCATCCCAATAAATTCAATAAAATTATAAAAACCATAAATATAAAGAAAAAAGAAATATGATGGATTATACATTAAAAAGGAAGCTATTGCCTTGGCTGGTGTGGCTCATTGGGTTGAGCCTCAGCCTGTGAACCAAAAGGTTGCTGATTTGATTCCTGGTCAGGGTACATGTCTGGGTTGAGAGCCAGGTCCCTGGTTGGGAGTATGCAAAAGGCAATTGATTGATGTTTCTCTCCTTCCCTTTCTCTCTCTTTTTCCCACTCTGTAAAAATAAGTAAAATATTTTTTAAAAGAAGGTATTAAAGAAAAACAGCAGCACAAACATTTAAAATTAAGTATTTGTTTTTTCTAATATAATACTATATCTAAAGAAATTATTTTACTTTTCTATACCAAAAAATAATTACCCTGAGCCAATTAATCATATACATAGTCCACGAGGATCTTTTTTTACTCCAAACTAATAGAAGTAACCCCCAGGTGTGGAATCTGGATTGAATCCTCTATGTATACATAATAATTCAAGCAGGTATATTCAGTGCCCGTGGCACAGACACACTTGCCTCTTTCCCAGTTCCCTAGAGCCCTCCTTCCCTCTGTGGAAGCCTTCCTCCTTGACCTCTTCCCAGGGGCCCTCAATCTTTCCATTCACCTTACCTCCTACAGCTCAGCCTGCCCTACTCATGCTCAACTGGAGTTTTAGTCTTTCTGTTCTATGCATTGTATCGCCTTTATTGACAGAGCTGGAAACAGCCTTGATGTATGAGAGGGGAAAAAAGACATACAATATCTTGTTCCTTTTTAAATTCCAATTTAAATTTTGGGGAGACAATTAGATCATTTATGATGTAAAGAACAGGAAGTATTAAAACCTAGTCCCTTAGATCTATAATTTTCCTCTCACCTAGAAAACTCAAGCATTTCTTTCAGCCTTTTCCTACTCTGGTCTTGGTTCTTACATGAGTAACATGTATTCTAATAATCATAACTGCATCTGACACCTGAACAACAGTAGTGTGCTCACTGCCAAACACCATATTATTTCAACCTACAAAGTATGTGTAAGATACACACGGATTCACAGATATAGGAATATCTATAGTAAGGGATTCACTACAGTGAGGAATTCTTGTCTGATGCTAGAATATAAAGAGAAACGTGATAGTTTTTTCATTTATTCATCAGCCTCACATATCCCTTTGAACAGTGCAAAGACTCAAGGAGGCCACAGATCAGTCCTTTCAAAGACTTTTTCTTTCATATTGACTCCATTTTCATGAATCTTGCTACATTTTTTATAACTTTTCAATTTGTTGAATCATAAATAGAGAACTTTTTTGATAGATTTCTTTGCTTAGCTATGCTAGTGGTATGCCTCCTTAAGTAGGAAAATTTCAACATTACCTTGTCAATATATTAGCATTTTACAAGTTTTCAAAATGTCTTTTCAAAAGGGAGGTCTGAAGGTGTTTCCTCAGAAATGTAAAGTAATGTCTCCAGTAAGGATTTCTCACTTCTCAAATTAGTAGGAAAAATATGTCTTCTACACACGCCTTTATTTTCTTTAATATTTTATTCCTCAGGCAGTCTAAGTTGATTTGTTTTTACTTTTCCATGTTAGAGAGTTATTATTAGAAAGTTCTTTAATATTACTGTCATATGGCCCTTTATTTTCTGTGACAAAAAATAAGTTAATATTCTCTTACTGTTCATTAAGTTTATCTATTTTTTTGAAGAAAGTTTTAAACACTGGCCTAACATAATATTTATTTAAGCAATTAAAAATAAGTTGCTTAATTGTCTGTTAAGGCTAATAAATTAAGTACTATAAGACCCAGAAATTCCACTTGTGGGGATTTATCTGAAGAAAACAAAAACACTAACCCCAAAGAATATACAAACCCATGTATTCATTTTTCTTTAGTTACAATAACCAACATATGGAAGCAAAGTAAGCATCATAAATAGATGAAAGGAAAAAGATGTGGTACATATATACAATGAAATATTATTTGGCCATAAAAAGAATGAAACCTTGTCATTTGCAACAACAAAGATGACCTGAAGGGGATTATGCTAAGTGAAATAAATCAGACAGAGAAAAAAAACAAAAAAACAATAGTATGATTTTACTTGTATGTTAAAATCTAAAAAACAAATACAAAGATGGAGGCGTAGGTAGACACACTGTGCCACCTCGCACAACCAAAAGAGAAAAAACAACAATTTAAAAACAAAAAACAACCAGAACTGACAGAGAATCGAACTGTACAGAAGTCCGACAGCCAAGGAGTTAAAGACGACACATTCAACCAGACTGGTAAGCGGAGGGCGGGGCGGCGGGCGGAGCCGGGCGGAGAGCGCACGGGGGAGACGCGGTTTGTGGAGCAGTACTTACAATGCTGCAGCTGCCCAGAGAGGCCCGTGGCCAGAGCACTCGGCAAAACCCATGGCTGGCCGACCCGGAACCAGCGGGGCGAGACTGGTAGACCTGGTGGTCCCTCATTTGCACAGATAAACTGGGAGAAAAACCTGGGGAGTGGAGCAGACCGCGCAACCCACCATTGTGAGGAAATAAAGCCCCAAACCACTGATTGAAAACACCTGTGGGGTTAAGGCGGCAGTGGGAGGAACTCCCGGCATCACAGGAGAGTTCGTTGGAGAGACCCACAGGGACTTGGAACTACACAAGCCCGCCCACCCAGGAACCAGCAAGGAGGGCCCAATTCACTTCTGGGTAGCGGAGTAAGTGACTGAAAGCTGGCAGTCATCAGAGCAAGTGCCATTGTTCCCTCTCAGGCCCCACCTTCACAGGCAGCGTCACAACACAACCACTAGGTTACCCCACCCTGGTGAACACCTAAGCCCTTAAAATAACAGGTGCACTGAGGGGAAAAAAAAAATGGTCCAAATGAAAGACCAGATCAAAACTCCAGAAAAAATACAACTAAGCCATGAAGAGATAGCCAACCTATCAGATGCACAGTTCAAAACACTGGTAATCAGGATGCTCACAGAAATGGTTGAGTATGGTCACAAAATAGAGCAAAAAGTGAAGGCTACGCTAAGTGAAATAGAGGAAAATGTACAGGGAACCAATAGTGATGGGAAGGGAACTGGGACTCAAATCAATGGTGTGGACCACAAGGAAGAAAGAAACATTCAACCAGAACAGAATGAAGAAACAAGAATTGAAAAAAAATGAGGAGAGGCTTAGGAACCTTCAGGACATCTGTAAACGTTCCAACATCTGAGTAATAGGGATGCCAGAAGAAGAAGAGGAAGACCAAGGGATTGAAAACTTATTTGAACAAATAATGAAGGAGAACTTTCCCAAGCTGGTGAAGGAAATAGCCTTCCAGGAAGTCCAGGAGGCTCAGAGTCCCAAAGAAGTTGGACCCAAAGAGGAACACACCAAGGCACATCATAATTACATTATCCAAAATTAAAAATGAGGAGAGAATCTTAGAAGCAGCAAGAGAAAAGGAGACAGTTACCTACAAAGGAATTCCCATAAGACTGTCCGCTGATTTCTCAAAAGAGACCTTTCAGGCAAGAAGGGGTTGGAAAGAAGTATTCCAAGTCATGAAAGGCAAGGACCTATATCCAAGAATACTCTATTGAGCAAAACCTTTATTTAGAATGGAAGGGCAGATAAAATGCTTCTCAGATAAGGTCAAGTTCAAGGAGTTCATCATCACCCAGCCTTTATTATATGAAATGTTAAAGGGATTTATAAAAGACATGGAGGGATATCAGCAGGGGAGTGGGAAGGGGAGAGAGGGGGAAAAGGTACAGAGAATTAGTAGTAGCATAGGCAGTAGGTAGAAAACAGACAGGGGGAGGTTAAGAATAGTATAGGAAATGTAGAAGCCAAAGAACTTATGTGTATGACCCATGGACAAAAACTAAAGGGTGGGGAATGGGGGGGGGTGTGGGGTGGAGGGGAATAAAGGGGTAAAATGGGACAACTGTAATAGTATAACCAATAAAATATATTTAAAAAAACAAATGAAAACAGAAAGAGAGTCATAGATAAACACAAAATAATCTGATGGTTGCCAGAGGGAAGGAGACTGGGGAGATGGGTAAAAAAGGGGAATGGACTAAGAGGTACAAACTTCTAGTTATAAAATAAATAAGCCACACAGATGTAATGTACAGCATAGGGAATATAGTCAATAATATTGCAATAACATTGTACAGCAATAAATTGTTACTGGACTTACTGTGGTGATCACTTTGTAAGGTATATAAACGTTGAATCATTGTGTTGTAAAACCTGAAACTAATGTAATGTTGTATTCCAACTATAATTTTTCACAAAAGAAAGAAAACAGAGGAAAAAAGATTAATCAATATTAATAACATTGCTTTCTTTTAATAATTTCAAGTATAAGCTTGGCCAAAATCTTGATCCCATTTTGTTTGCTTCCTTCTGTGTTTGGTTTTGTACCTGCCCGAGTTTTTGTTGCAAGTAACTACTTGTCTGATTTAATCAAAAAGGAAGCAATTGAAAGAATACTGGGTTGACATAATCTCTGTAAAGCAGGAGACCCCTGGGAAGGCTCAGACAAATGATGAGACTAGTCAGCTAGGTCTTGAATTGAAGACACTGTGGCTGCTGCCACTCATCACAGGACATGGGCACCACACAGGCTGCTGGCCCCACTGGCATGCAGCTCCTGAAACCCGGGTGCAACTGCTGCTGGACCTGCTTCAAATGACTATGTACATAGTAAGTACAAAAATTATACTGTTGAGGAAACATATGCAAATCCAGAATAATTTTCTATTCTTCAGGGAATACACAGAAAAAAAACCCACGGAACATGTCATCTCATTCATTAGGTCAGGAATCAAAGCAAACTTTTTCTGCAGAGGTCAGACAGGAAGTATTTTGGCTTTGTAAGCCATTTGGTCTCTGTCACAACCACTTGCCAACCTTTAGAATGCAAAAACAGCCATAAACAATACACAAATAAATGGGTGTGGCTTTGGTTAATAAAACTTTGTATTTGAACACTGAAATTTGCATTTCACATAATTTTTACATGTCAGGAAAGAGTCTTTTTCTTTCAGCCACAAGAAAACAGGCAGTAGACAGGATCTACAGGCTATAGATTGTCAACATCTGCATTAGAGCATTAATATTTCTCACTATTGTCGGAAACTCTAAATGCAATTACATAAAATACATGTATACTCACACTTTAAGCTAAAACTTCTGTGTCATTTATGCTCTAACTTGTTTGTACCAAGTCTATCAAAACCATTAGGTGATGTGGACTCCCACTAGGGGGGTCTATGTGTTGTGGATGCAACGAACAAATTCACATGGACTGCAGAAGTCCAGTGGAGAAAAAGGGATGGCATGGCCACTCTCTGAGCAAGAGAGTGTCCTAACTCTTGCCTGGACAGGCTTTTATTGCTTTTCTGGGAGCATTACCTCAAGGAAAGTCTTTATTCATCATTGTTAGGCAGTAATGATCAAACAATAGATAACATTCAAAGAACTATGAGGCTTATTCTGAGTCAGGGTCAATTAGCTAAATGGCCATAAAACTTTGGGAAACAAACTCATTTTATGCTTGTACCCTTATCAGAAAATTGGGGTCATTCTTAGTAAAGCAGGTCTCACAAGATTTTATGCATTCTTTCTTAGGCCTGATCACTCTGGGAAACCACACATTCCTGCCTATGGCTACACTGCCCTCTGGCATTGTTTCAGGCTTAAGTCAGGCAGCAGAAGTAAGACAGCCAAGAGATTAGGAGACTTCTCGCAGACAGAATGAGGACTCAGGCTATGTCAAAGCCGAGGGAAGAGGGCCCATCACCCCCTTTTTCTATAGCCCCCCAAGTCCTTCCCTGAGTGCCCCTTCATGACCATGCCTGTCTTAGGTTGTCCCTCCCTTGAGGAATCTTACCTGTCATTGGCTAACCAGTCATCTGCTCAGAGCCAAGCAGGGTGAACTAAAAGCGGGAAGAGGCGGTGCCCCTACCAGGATGATAAGCTTTGTCTCCTTAGTGGCTTATGGCCCCAAGGTCTCTTTACTCAGCTTTAGCCATGGGGGGTTACAGCTTCTGAAACCAGGCAGGGCAGTTCCCAACAATTAGGTGCATAGATGCTAACCTTAGGTTAGCTTTATTTTCAAATATTTACAAGTGTGCTTTGGGTTTAAACAATTAGTTTTCAATTTACTAAAGTTAAAATTTTAAAAAGGAGTTCTTCAGGACATTATGTTTAGCCAGAATATCATTTTTCCTCTGTTTACAAGTATAGTATATTTTTAAAATCACTTTCTAGGGAATTTGGTTCCATTTTACAATATTAAAGAAAAATCTTCAAGTGTTTTACAACATATCCCATTTAAATGGGTTTGCACATCCAGGAAGAACACAGGCACCATCTCAGTTAACAAAAGTTATTGACAATCAAGTTTCAGTCAAATATGAGTCCTGGAGCTGCTGATGCATACTGAGTATTTCCCTTTTCTCTTTTTTTAAAGATTTTTTTTTTTATTTTTAGAGAGGGGAAGGGAGGGAGAAAGACAGGGAGAGAAACATCAGTGTATGGTTGCTTCTCAAGTACCCCCTACTGGTGACCTGGCCCGCAGCCCAGGCATGTGCCCTGACTAGGAATTGAACCAAGGATCCTTTGGTACTCAGTCTGGCATTCAATCCACTAAGCCACACCAACCAGGGCCATACTGAATATTTTCAATGAGCCATTGTAAAAATAATTATATCTTTACCAACAACAGTCAAAGAGTGATTAATCACAGACACATATAACTCCTACCTAAGTTGATCAGTGGAATTTTATTATCTGTTATTCCTAAAATGTATGCTTGTTAACCATTTATCTTTAATGACCCTTAGAGGGATGATGGGATCCTGAGGTTTATTTTCAACCTAAGGACAAAGACCACTGAATGTTATGAAACATTATGTTTTTTCATATACCTGCTATCAATAACAACAATTGATAAGATATTCTCATTGAATTTTGGATAGTTCATATGACTTGTAGTTGAAATCCTGACATCCTTCTATTAAAGCAACCTAAGATGAATAGTGAGATGTAATACTCAAATGTCTGCTTTCAGTGTAGCTTTTTATTTTTTTAATTACTTTATTGTTGTTTAATTAGTTGTCTGCATCCTCTCCCCTCCCCTCTCCCCACTCCCTCCAATCCCACCTCCCTCCCCTGCTTCCACCCTCCCCCTTGGTTCTGTCCATGTGTCCTCTATAGTGGTTCCTGAAAACCCTTCTCCCCATAGTTCCCTCCTCGCTCCCCTCTGGCTATTGTTAGATTGTTCTTAATTTCAATGTCTTTGGTTATATTTTGCTTGCTCTTTTCTTTTGTTGCTTATGTTCCAGTTAAAGGTGAGATCATATGGGCAAAAGACTTGAACATACACTTCTCCAAGGAGGACATACAGAGGGCCCAGAGACATATGAAAATACGTTCAGCATCACCAGCCATCAGAGAGATACAAATTAAAACCACAATAAGATACCACCTCACACTGGTCAGAATTGCCATCATCAACAAAGCAACAGGTAAGTGTTGGAGAGGATGCAGAGAAAAGGGAACCTCAGTGTAGCTTTTTTCTTTCCCTTCCTCTTCAGAGCCACCTGAGGCCAGTGCCAATGTATCACACAGAGTTATCTGTGATTCAGGCTCAGTTTCTCCCCCAGCTCAGTCAAATGATCACAGCAAACAAAATGGTCTATGAAGCCATAGCTGTGCACTAAGAGAGAGCCAGCAATGTGGCCAAAGGAACATTTGGAAGAGTCTGCCTATGCAAACTACACACACTGAAGCCCTATAGTAGGGATGATGGTTATAACCAAGTTTTGACTAGGTGGTTATGATAACATGATGAACTACAAATTTATCTGCTTCCCTATAGTTGACTCTTTATTATATGTGAGGTAGCAGGGGTAAGCCAAGGTATGTTTCTGAAGAGCAGAATGGTTATTTACCCAAGAAAGCTTGGTATCATTTCAAAACACTAGGGTCTTCAATGTAATAGTTTTATTGTGTTTGCTACCAATTCCCTACAACACCACAGTCAACCAGAGAACTTTTAACCACCATAAGATCCAGTTGGTCACAAAGGATAAATTGGTTATAGTGTAGCCAAAGCCATTAAAGATACTTCTTAACCTGTCAAAGCTAGCAGCATTTAGAACACTAAGTTACCGTGAGCAATACACTCAAGTCTAGTATGTGCTGCACACAAATCAAAGATATTAACATAATGTTGCTTCTCTTCATTAGAAGAACTGGTCGCTCACTTTAGTGTTGATATCCTTATATGCCCCTTATAGTGATCAGAAGAAACTTCACTGAAATATGTCTTACTAAGGAAACTATTCCTACTGCTTCCTGCTATTCAGTTCCCATGATCAGTATGTTATTAAAATAGTGAACCAGCACAATGCTTTGTCATGTGATGGAGAGACTGCCAGTGTCACTGCAGACTAAACTGTGGCACAGAGGTAGGCGGTAGTTGTGCTCTAAGACATGAGGGTGAAGGTATACTGCTGTCCTGATTGGGCAGAAAAAAAAATATTTTTAAAGTTCATGTCTTCCTGAAATAAAGAAAAAAATTGATGAGACCAATGATTTCCTTTCAGGTGTCTGACATAATATTAACTTGTTCCAGCAAGAATACTACATTTGGCAGAAGGTCTGCAATGAAAACCACCACCAGGTTAGGCTTAAAACTGTCCATCATTATTATCATGTTTCATTTTTTTAAATATAATTAGCAAAGTAAATGTCAATGTGATACAAATAATCATATCTGAATCTCTCGAGCTTTTAATGATTACACTAATCTCTGCCATTCCTTCGAGAATGTGATAAAAAACTTTTCCATTTATTATTTAGTAAAAGGGGAAATCTAGGGACTTCTAGGATCTTCAATTTTATTTACTTTCATTCTTTCCTTTCTTACCCATGTATCCAATGGAATGTATAGATTTTGCTTCTTTCTGGTGATATATCTATATATATAAATATCCTATTTCTGGATTTTTGACTCTATATGTAGGCAAAAATCCAGAAATATCAAAATAAAAAAAAAATAGTGTTATAAGTTTCACCAAAGAAATACCCAGTTAAAGCAACAAAATGAAAAAAAGAGTCAAAAAGTATCAGGATGGTTTAAGGGAACTTCAGAACAACATGAAATATAACATTTGCATCATAGAAATAATAGAAGGAGAAGAAAAGGAGCAAGGGATTAAAAACCTGCTTGAAAAAATAATAACAGACAACTTCTCTAACTTGGAGAGGGGAAAAGCCATGCAAGTTCAGGAAGCATAAAGGGTCCCAATCAAGATGAACCCAAAGAAGCCCACTCCAAGAATATCATAATTAAAATGCCAAATTTTAAAGACAATGAAAGAATATGAAAAGCAGCAAGGGAGAAACAAGAAGTAACATACAAGGGCACTCTGATAAGGCTAGCAGCTGATTTCTCAACAGAAACATTACAAGCCAGAAGGTATTGGCATGAAATATTCCAATTAATGAAAAGCCAAGGCCTTCATCCAAGACTACTCTACCAAGCAAGGCTATCATTTAAAATGGAAGGCAAAATAAGGAGTTTTCCAGACAAAAGAAGGTTAAAAGAATACACCTCCACCAAACCAGCATGGCAAGACACACTAAAGGGACTGCTTTAAGAAGATGAAGGAAAAGAGTGAGAGAGAGAGGAACACCCCTACAAAGGGAAAAGATGGCAATGAATAAGTACCTATCAATAATAACCTTAAGTGTAAATGGATTAAATGCTCCAATCAAAAGTCACAGGGCAGATGAATGGATAAGAAAACATGACCAGCATATATGCTGTCTACAAGAGACCCACCTCAGAGCAAAAGACCTACACAGACTGAAAGCAAAGGGTTGAGAAAAAATATCCCAAGCAAATGGACAGGAAAAAAAAAGCCAGGGTAGAGTTGAAAAAAATATTAC
The DNA here is from genome assembly GCA_004026765.1 of Micronycteris hirsuta. Lineage (NCBI taxonomy): Eukaryota > Metazoa > Chordata > Mammalia > Chiroptera > Phyllostomidae > Micronycteris > Micronycteris hirsuta. The sequence continues at coordinate 47,689 of PVJI01010399.1, read as the reverse complement.
AATGTGGTATAATCTGTATAAATCATTAAAAATAGGTAAAACCCTTATAACGGATGGAAGAGGAGATCTATTTTGTAGATATGTAGCAGAGTGTTGAGATCTTCATTAATGGCATGACCAGAAGGAATCTGTTAGTGTTCTTGTTTCTCTGCATCAGTAACTGCTAACTGAAAATTTTGGATTACTATTTCTATCTGTCCAAGGCTAGGTTAAAGTTCCTGCTCATGGGTCTTGTTTGTGAATATGTAGCAGGGGAATATTTTTTAACTTTATTTTTATCACTGATGCTATTTTAGATGTCCCTATACCCACCCCTTTGTCTTATTTCACCAAGCTCCCATTCTACCCCCACCCCTGTCCACACTGTTGTTTGTGACTAGGGTTATACATATTTGAGGTCTGTTCAGAAAGTATCCAGCCATGTAATATAAAAAGTAGAGACTTTTTTGATGAATATACAAGATACAAAAAGCACTGTTCATAGGACAATGATTCCTCAGTCCCTTTTAAAATAGGCACCGTGGGACTTCACACAGTTCTCCCAATCACCATCAGCTGCCCCATGGTATTTTCCTGAATCCCATCAACTGCCTGAAATCTCTTCCTTTTCCAAGGAGATTTTAGTTTTGGGAAAAGCCACATGATGCAGGTGCCAAATCTGGGCTGTAGGGGACTGAGTCACCTGGATGATATAATGTTTCTCAAAAAAAACTCTACATGAGATGTGACACATGACTGGGCACATTGTCATGATGAAGCTGCCAATCAGCAGTTGCCCATAGCTATGGCCTTCTGAATCATCCAAACAGTTTCCGTGGAGGAACGTTCAAACTCACCCAAAATTTGCTGTAGATTTGTTGCTCTACTCACTCAGTCATCTTGAATACAACAGCCACACAGTATACATGCTCACTCAATGGTGTCCATTGCCCCCTAATGAGCAGTACAGTGAAGTCATCATTGTTCATGCATGAGCATTCCAGTTCACTCTCCTTGGCTGCCAGGGTACATCGATGTTGCACAAACCACTCAGGTTATATTAACAATGGTTGGTTTTGTTTCCAGACAGACCTCATTATGTTCTTTACATAACCCCTATACCTATCATCTAGGCTTCAGCTCTCCACTCGCCTTTGACAGCTGTCTGTCTGTTCCATGTGACCATGCCTCTGTTTCCATTTTGCTCATCATTTTATTTTGTGCATTAGACTCCACAGAGAAAGATCATATGATATTTATCTTTCTCTGACTGGCTTATTTCACTTAGAACAATATTCTCCAGGTCCAGCCATGCTATAACAAAAGGTAAATTTCCTCCTTTTTAGGGCTGAGTAGTATTCCATTGTGTAAATGTACCACAAGTTTTTTATCCACTCATCTACTTGTGGCCACTTGGGCTGTTTCCAGATCTTGGCTATTGTAAATAATGCTGCAATGAACATAGGCATGCATATATTCTTTCAAAATAGCATTTTGGGATTCTTAGGATATATTCTCAGAAGTAAAACTGCTGGGCCAAAATCAGTTCTATTTTCATTTTTTTGAGGAACCTCCATACTGTTTTTCACCGTGGATGCACCAGTCTGCATTCCCACCAACAGTGCACTACAATTCCCTTTTCTCCACATCCTCACAAGCATTGGTTTATTGATTTATTTGTGATAATGATTCTTGGAGGTGTGAGATGATATCTCATTATGGATCGTTCTTGCATTTCTCTGATGATTAGTTACCTTAAGCATATTTTCATATGTCTATCACTCATCTGTATGTACTTTTTGGAAAAGTGTCTATTCAGGTCCTCTGCCCATTTTTTAATAGGATAGTTTGTCTTCCTGATGTTCAGTTCAAAATATGTAAGTTCTTTATATATTTTGGAAAACGACAACTTATCAGATGTATCATTGGAAAATATATTCTCCTATATAGTGTGTTCCCTTCTCATTTTGTTCATGGCTTATTGTGCTGTACAAAATTTTTTTAGTTACTGTAATCCCATTTGTTTATTTTTCCTTTGTTTCTCTTGCCCTAGGAGACATAAGAGCAAAAAATATTGCTATTTGAGATATTTGAGATTTTACTGCCTATGTTTTCTTTTAGGATTTATGTGGTTTCATGACTTACACTTAAGTCTTTTATTTTATTTATTTAGAGTTTATCTTGTGTGTGGTTTAAATAGGTGGTCCAGTTTCACTTTTTTGCATATCCCTGTCCAATTTTCCCAATATCATTTATTGAAGAGACTGTCTTTCCTCCACAGTATGCTCTTGCCTCCTTTGTCAAATATTAATATTAATTGATGACAAATGCATGTGTTTATTTCTGCACTCTCTGTTCTGGTTCATTTATCAATATGCCTCTTCTAATGACAATACCAGGCTGTTTGATTACAATGGCCTTACAGTATAATTTGATATGAGGTATTGTAATACCTCCAAATTTCTTTCTCAAGATTGATGAGGCTATTTGTATTCTTTTTAAGTTTCATACAATGTTTTTAATATTTTCTCTAGATCTGTGAAATATGCCATTGGTATCTTAATAGGAATTGCTTTGAATACATAGATTGCTTCTGGAAGTATGGGCATTTTAATGATGCTAATTTTCCCAATCCATGAATTTGGCATATGCTTCCACTTATTTGTATCTTCCTCAATTACTTTCTTCAATATCATATAGTTTTTCAAGTACAGATCTTTATTTCCTTGGTTAAATTTATTCTTAGGTACCTCTTTTTTGTTGTTGTTGCAATAGGAAATGGGATTTCTCCTTTTGATAGTTCATTATTGGTGTGGAAAAATGCCATGTTTCTAAACATTAATTTGTATCCTGGTACTTTGCTATATCCATTTATTAGAAACAGTAGTTTTTTGGTGGACAGTTTGGGGTACAACATCATGTCATCTGAGAACAAATGAAAATGAATATGCAACACCCTCTCAGGACACAGAAAAAGCAGTCCTGAGACGGAAGGTCATAGCATTACAGGTCTACCTTCAAGAAGCAATAAAATTCTCAAATAAACAATCTAAGCATACACCAAAAGAACTAGCAGAAGAGCAGTTAAAAAGCCCAGAATGAGTAGAAGGAAATAATAAAAGTCAGAGTGAAAATCAATGACATAAGAGACAAAAAAATCAATGAAACCAAGAGCCTGTTCTTTGGAAAGGTAAACAAGATTGAAGCACCTCTAACCAGACTCATTAAGAAAAAAAAGAGAAAGGCCCTAAATAAATAAAATCAGAGATGAAGGAGAAGTAACAACTACATCACAGAAATATAAAAGATTGTAAGAATATAACATGAACAATTTATGCCAACAAATTTGACAATCTGGATGAAAGAGATAAATTCCTAGAAACATAAAATCTTACAAAACTAAATCAGAAAGAACCAGAAAACCTGAATAGACTGAATAAAACTAATGAAATTGAAGCAATAATCAGAATTTTCCCATCAAACTAAAGTTCTGGAGCAAATGCTTTATGGAGAATCCTTCTCAAACTATTTCAAAAAAGTTAAGAGAAGGGAAGACTCCTAAGCTCTTACTTCTGAGGCCAGCATTATCATAATTCCAAAACCAGATAAAAACACATCAGAGAAAGAAATTATAGACCAATATCCCTGATGAGCATAGATGCTAAAATCCTCAACAAAATATTAGCACACAGGATCCAGTAATACATTAATAAGATCCTACATTGTGATTAAGTGGGATTTATTCCAGGGATTCAAGGTTGGTACAATATCATCGAATCAATAAATGTGTTTTATAACATAAATAAAATGAAAGATAAAAATCATGTGATAATATCGATTAATGCAAATAAAGCATTCGATAAAATGCAGCAGCCATTTATGATTAAAAACTCTCATCAAAGTGGGAATAGGGGGATCACACTTCAACATAAAGGTCATATATGAGAAACCTATAGCCAATATCATACATACTCAATGGGAAAAACTAAAAGTGTTTCCCTTAAGATCAGGAACAAGATAGATATCTTTATCTGCTTTCACCACTCTTATCCAACATAGTACTGGAAATCCTAGCCATTGCAATCAGACAAGAAGAGGAAATAAAAGGCATCCAAACTGGAAAGGAGGAAGCAAAATTGTCATAATTACTAGCAGCTGGGATATTGAGGAAATTTGAAAATCAAAGTATCTTTCTTTTGGTTATAACTGATGGGGACGTCACTTTTCCTGTAGTAAACCTCTAGAATTTAAATTCAGTGAAGGCAGTGACTTTGCCTAATTGATTTTCTTGAGAAACATAATATTTTAACAGATGAAGTAAATATCCCAGCATATGCAAGGTAAAAACTTGACATTGGTGGGAAAAATCATTTACAGTATAAATAAGAAAACGCACACACTCACAGTAGATTGGCACCCCCATCCCTCCATTTGCAAATCACATGGCAGAGTCATGGTATAATGTTTAGACCTCTAAACATTTGTCTATCCTGTCACCACTGCATATTCAGGCCCATGTTCACATAGCACTCCATATATTTGTTAAATAAATTCGTTTTTAAATGAATGAACAGCAGCAACTGCCTAAATATAATAAGTATTTTCAGATACTAGACAGCCAAAGAAATGACAACTGCATCATGGCATTTTCAATGATGTTTTTCCTACATTAAGTAGTCTTCCTGATTCTTCTGCACTTATCTATACTCTCACCCTGACAACCTCTCTTCCCCACTCTGACCTAGCTCAGCAGAAAAAAGAATTGTGGACTGAATATTCTCGCAATATAAACTCATAAAGACTCCTTGCTTTAGAGATTACGGTGGGTATAAAAAATCTACATGTCTGATTTTGATAAAATAGAAATAAACATGATCTATTATAATTTTTAAATAGAAAATTCTAGCCTTCAAGTACTAAGTACGGATAAAATAATAAAATAACATCTTAATAATAGCATCCATACTAATATGGTATATTTATGTTATAATTACAAACAATTTAATAAAATTTTAATTATTTATATTCTATACATGCATGAATTATATCTCAAATTTTTGTTTTAAATAGTTAAATTTTTGTTTATTTATTCTTTTTTGTAATACAATGGGGATGTACAAATTATTTCAAAATTTAAAATAGGAACTAGATATTCAAAATATTACAGCATTTTAAATAAATACTGTGAGAATCCAGATGAGAACTTTGAAATAATACGTTTTAAATTTTCAATGACTAAGTTGTTTTTCACTCAGTGTTTAGCACTGTCATTATGAAGCTACCCAATTCACCTTTGCAAATCATCCTTATTCTTTGTTCACTCAGCTCACAGAGGCCACCCATTCTACCTGCATAAGTTAGGGAGAATACAGAACACAGCACATTTCTTACATCATCTTTTTTTTCTGTTGAATCACTAAGAATGAGGGCAAATGGCAGAAGCAAAGTAAAAACAATTAGATATCATAAGGAAACGATAATAATACCACATGTTAGGTAAGAGGGAACGTAGTGTGAGGGTGTGGGTCATTCCACTATAAAGAGGCAAGATGCATTCTCGTCTTCCACCAAAGACACACAGTAATATCCGTGTCCCTTCTTGGTGAGTTAAATACGGGATTAAGAAATACTAACCTGCGTCTCAGTTTCTGGAAGCAGACATAGAGGGTCAGAAAGAAGAAAGTTGAAATTCTCTCCTAATTCCTGTGCAAATGTTTTGTTATTGATGTTGTTTTTCCCTACAGTTATGAATGTCATTATTTGCACAGACTTTTAGTAAAGGATTTTCTCACTTAACCCTCACAATAACACTGTGAGGTAGGTAGTGTTTTTGCCTGTTGGCATACATAAAAACTGAAAATCACTGAGTTGAAATCATGACTAAATATCCCAAAACTAGATAAAACAAAATTTCAAACACGGTCTTTCTGGCTCTAAAACTATTTCTATTTGGAGATCTAAATTTTGAAAGCATAATATAAAACAATGTCTTAATTATGATATGGCAATTATATCTAGAAATCACTGAACCTTACCACGAGTGAGAAAATATGCTAAAAGCTTTATATGTATTTTCTTGTTTAATTCTTAAACAAAGCTGTAATATTAAGTGTTACCATTTTATGGATGAAGTAATTGAATGAAGACTTTGAGAGGTTGACACAAATACTCTTTTCTTTTTTTGCTGTCCATTAAATTAGTTGTGGCCCCTATTAAGGAACAAAAGAAGTCCCTTCAATAGGGTAGACACCAAAAAGGGGGTGGGAAGGTGAGAAGTCTAACCAATGCATAGAGAACAGAAAGGAAAGCAAGGCAGGCAGAAGAGTGAGAGGACGAATTATCTACATTACAGTTCTGGTTCACTGCAGCCTGAATCTAGTCCTGCTAAACAACTTCAGCACCCCCTTCGGAAAGTAAGATTACTGCCTACACTCTGTTCTATGAATTACTGATGATTATCAATGTCCACACACTTTTTTCAGTATTATGTTTTTGTTGTATTATATTTTAAGGAAAACATACAGTGGCATTCCACAATGCTCTGTTAAGGAGATATCAGTGTTCATGTATAATCTCCCATTTTCTCTAAATGCTAATGGAATAATCTTTTTTTCCAAGGTAACATTTATGAATAGTACATCTCTGAAATGTACTTAAGGTGATTTAAATAGCACATATCTTTGGCCCTATTATCACTGCATGTGTTCAGTCAATAAATAAGATAAGATACCTAGCAAGAGAAGATAAATTCTCACTTCAGAATAATCACTGGCATCTGTAAAGGACTTGGGTACTCACAATAACCCTCCGACATGTTTAACATTATTATTACACCTTTATAAATGAGGCAGTTGAATCTGAGACTAACTTGCTTGGTATTAGGACAATAGTAAGGGCAAAACAAGGGCTTGAACTCTTATAAAACCTTGTGTTTTATGCACTTCAGAGAGCAGAGATTAGGCTCAAATAAATAAGTACTGAACTTCCTATCACAGACTGTGTCCCAATATAGGCAGGAAAACTCGACAGAGAGGTACAGGTCTTTAGCTACAAATGGACTAGATCGTTTCTGAAGCGCCTCTTAACTCTGAGAGGCTGAGTTACATTATATATAATGTTTTTGTAAATCACGACTATCTCAACCTCAGCTACGTGTTCCATGTCATTGTTGCTCTCAGGTTATTACATTTAGATTGCAAACTCAAGGAAATGTAGGGGCTCTTCATGCAAACGAATGGCTTAAATTTTAACATTATGCTTTAGAGTTTTTAACATATTTTACGTATGTGATTTTGTTTCAATTTTGCCACAACTTGTGCAGTAGAGAATGCAGCTGTTTTAATTTCTGTATAATGAAGCTGATAATTAAGCCCCTACAAGGAAGAAAGTGGCTTTCCCAGATTCCCAAATTAATAATTCATAGAATTGGGGTAGACTTTAGTTCTTTCCCCTGTATTTTCTGCCTTTGAGATGTGTACCTAACACAATTCCTCCCCGCTCCGCCCCTCTTAGTTTTTCCAGGAATGGAAAAGAAACATATTTAAAAGCTACATTTCTCTTGACATGTCCAGTGCCTATTAAGTGTCACTCTGTTATCTGTAATTTTATGCTTGCTTTACACCAGGGAAATGCAAACATTAACCAGGTAATGAACTGTTTCATCTCTGATGCCAAATAGCCTATATTCTATTTGCCTCCTTTTAAATTTGCTGCTTCAGTGCTTTGTGGAGAGACTTGGTCTTAATCTATAAGAGCAGACTGCCAGCAGTTAGTTGGAAAACAATTTGCCTTAGCCTTTGCATGGCTAGTTTTTTATATTGAAATGGTATTGGCACAACACTTACACCATTTGATAACTCAACCGCACTGACAAGAGAAGTTAACCAAGGAAAGAAAGGACAGCCAACAATGTTGCTGGCAGTGCTATCTAATCAGGTGTTGCCACAGAACAAGCTAGAAGCTTTGCAGAAAGGAAGCTACTTTGAAGAATCAGCTTGCATTGGATTGGGGAACATGTGTAGCTCTGTGGCCTTTTATATGGTGCCAGTGTCTCCTTATATACTCTGTGATACGTTCCTCGGTGTTAAAAGATATATGGGCTCTAGGCAGAAGCAAAGCTAATTCTACATTATTGAAACTTCCTTTTCTCTCAAGGAGAAAATCTGTTTACCTTACTGTTCTGAGAAAAAACAATAAGCACACATGAACATAACCTGATTCCTCACCTCCTAACTGCTCACATAAGCTTCTAATTCTCTTAGCTCTATGGATTCTTTTAACACACCTATATGGAAACTCCACGTTGTGGTGCAATGCTGTTCTAACTTAGTGAGGGGCAAAAAGAGTCTCCTTTTTTTTTACACAAATGAAATCACCTTTCAGCACTCAATATTGTAATTTAGCAGATGCCTGGAAACTGTAGATTGGTAATAAAGGTGAACATATGGGCAGTAGCCTCCAGGGACGGAATGCTTCAGAAGCTGTAAGGAGTCTCGAGAACAGAACAAATGCACAGGGGGAGGGGCCAGAATTGCTCCATCCTGCATGTTGAGTCATGTTTCTCTAAGGCTGTTGTGTTTCCTGAAGTTTAATATTTAGCCAACACCTGCCATAACTGAGGGAACAGCAGCAGAGCCTGAGATAAATGGAAAGACTAAACATCAGTAAAATCTGAGTATGTCATTTTAGATACTTTAAACAGTGAGAATCAGAAAACCCAACTCAAACAGGTCTGAAAAATTAGGAAATGCATTACTTCACAAACTTAGTTCAGTAGAGCAGGCTCCAGAAGCAGCACAGTCAGTGGGACCATTCTGCTCTGTGCTCTGCTGCCTCAGCATCAACTTCATCCCAAGCCTGCACCACCCCTCCCGCCACTGGTTACCCTATGATCTCCATGGCAATCAGGGAATCAGGTCAACCGAAAAAGACTGTCATCCTCACTGGAAAGAAAAATATTGCTTAGCTGTGAACGACTAAATTTGCAATCAATTACTTCAAGGGAACATAAAGAAAAAAATAAAAACAATCAATTGCCTAGTCTCTAGTGTGGTCTTGCAGTGGGAAGACAATTTCAGAGAGCATTTACTCTGTGTAGGCACATAACTCATAGTTTTTTATTTAAAACTTGCAATTGTTACCAGACCTTGAATGCCAGGTTTTGAGTCTCAACATCACAGAAATGGGCACTGAATTTAGTACAAAATCAAGCAGACAGAGTTTGTTGAAAATAGCTTGCACACAAAGGAGTTGACTGGAGAAGAGAAGCTGAGCCCCCTGAAGGATTCTTGTGGATGGCTTATACAGGTTTTTTGGGGGTTGGTGTAGAGCTTGGGAATTAGGATGAGGTCCATTGTCCCACAATCATCATCTGGTGGTGGTGACCCCAGGGTAGTTATAAGATGCTTTACATAGTCAATGGACTACTCAAAGAGCTTGCAAAATAATGCTTGTGCAAATATTCTAGTTACCATTTAATCAACAAAATGACTATTTTGCAGAATATCATGTTAAGGAAGCATGTGCCCTGACTCAGTGAGGGCACAGTGAGTTGGAGCATCGGCCCCTACACCAGAGAGTTGCGGGTTCCATCCCTGGTCAGGGCACCTACCTAAGCTGTGGGTTTGATCCTGTCGGGACAAGTACTGGAGGCAACCAATCAATATTTCTCTCTCTATCCTTTCTCTCTCCTTTCTGCTCTCTCTAAAACCTATAAACATATCCTCAGGTAAGGATTTTTTAAAAAGAAAGGATGTTGTCATCATACATCCTTTCCTTTAAGAATGTGGTTAGGTTAATTTCAACTATGAAATTTTACTGAAAGCAAGGAGTCAGAGTCAGGCCATGCAGATGGAATCCGATGTTACCCCTATAACTGTCTCAAAAGAACCCAGCGGAATAAATACTATCCCGGATTATGCAGCTCAGACAACTGAGGTTCAAATGGAATAACCTGTCATAGATATTATATCACCATGACCAACTTTTCCAAACTCTTTAGTTGGGACAGAATCAAACACAGAGAAAAAGTATTCTTGTCTTTAAAATCCATTTCGTAAGGGCAATCAGACATGCCTATATTGAGATATAAGAGTTAGGAGGAGGAAGTAGCTTCTAATAAATGGGATAAAATCAAGGAAGGGTAATATGGGCTGGGAATTAAAGGGCAGGGGGGATTAGGATAGGCAATGCAGGGAAGAAAGGCACCTGAAAATACAGATTAACTTGATTAAAATTAGCATGTATGAAAGTAATCCAGTCTGTTAAATGTAAGCTAATTACAATCAGCCAGACATTTCTTATGCACTGCTTCACATTCCCTCCACTCACCTCTTATTCTGGCAATAACTACAGCAGCTAGCTCTAAGCATTGTTGACCAGCAGAGGCCAGCCTCTGGTAAGTGTAATTCAAGTGTGCCTGCCTTGGCTACCTACCATGAGTCTCTATTTCTGCCCTGAGGTTTCTCAGAGACATAGAAGTCAGATAACTACAGAATCCCAACCAGAGACATTGAAATAAAGAACAAACTGACAGTAACCAGAGAGGAGGGGTGAGAGGAATAATAGGGGATAATAAGGGAAGGGCCATCAAGGAACATGTATAAAAGACACATGGACAAAGCCAAAGGGGGTGGGTTCAAGGTTGGGAGGTGGGGATGGGTGGGGGTGGGGGTGTTGGGGGGTTCAAAATGGATACAACTGTACTTGAAAAACAATAAAAAAAAAAAGAATCCCTTGACGCTCAGATGCTTACAACTCAGAAGTCTGGAAGAGTTAACAAGTAAAGCAATCCCTATCAAATAGAGCACTGAAGATGTTATCTAAATGCCTATCCCTTCCATTCTTCCAGTTGATGGAGTTTAACTCGGTGCCATGAAGTTTCTCAGAAGTTCTCTGCAAAAAGGAAAAAGGACCCATGGACATGGACAGCAATGCAGTGATTGCTGGGGGGAGGGTGTATAAGGGGACTAAATGGTAATGGAAAAAATACAATAAAGATTAAATTAAAAAATCATACGCTCATAATCTCCAACTACAACTTTAATCTATTTTCATTCTATCTGAGAATTTACATACTTTTCTCTCCCACTAATCCTTTGAGATATAATGATGCAAAAATATTTTGGAAAAGAATGAACAAATAAAAACAAGACAAATAGTGCTGTCCTTTAGAAAATAGAAATAAGCTAAAGGAATATCAGATATTGAAAATATCAATTAAGAAGTAACAATTTTGCTTACAGATTCTTAAGTTTGGAAAGTGAATGGGATATTCACATAAAGATGTTAATATAAATGTATATTTGTACTTATATTGGAATTTAATAGACAAAAATGTGTCACACTGTCATACAAATAATAGTTGAAGTGATCTTAATCATCAGTGGAAGACTATAGAAAGAGAAGGCCCAGCATAAAATCTGAACTAAGAGAAAGAATCATCAGAGAGTATGCAGAAGATCTAAACCTGCATACAGCTGGTTTTCCAGAGGGAAAGGGTAATCAGCAGGTATAAATGTTAAAGAAAGTCACCCTGGCTGGTGTAGCTCAGTGGATTGAGCGTGGGCTGGGAACCAGAGGGTCCCAGTTCAACTCCCAGTCGGGGCACATGCCTGGGTTGCGGGCCAGGTCCCCAGTGAGGGCCATGTCAGAGGCAACCATACATTGCTCTTTCTCTCTCCCTTCTCCTCTCTCTGAAAATAAATAAGTAAAATCTTAAAAAAAAATTAAAAAAAAATGTTAAAGAAAGTCAAAGAAGGAAGGATTACAAATCATCTTCCATTCAAGGACTAAAATAACTAATGATTTGATAGTACAGTTTCATTAAAGCAACAAAAGTAAGTCATATTACAATGTTTTGAGGAGTAAAAAGTGGTAAGAAAGTAAAATTATATAAATTCTGTTCCTTGCAAAGTTTTTCATTTAATGTACAGAAATGTGGAAAGGCAAGGGATAGCAGTTTTAAGCCTTTGGAAATATAAGGCTGTATGACATCTAAGGGAAAGGATATAAAATAGAGAGAAAAATCAAAAGTACAAGAAATTGACCTGGTTAACATTAGGCCATGTTCCTAGAAGAAGTATGAGTAGCATTCAACACAGAAATGGGTAGGAAGGATTTACGTATAAAATGAAATGATACATAGTTTTCTCTGAGATAAATGGTCAAAAGAGAGATGGGTATAATTTAAAAAAAAAAAGATTTCACATGAAAAGAAAAAACAAAGGGAATCATAATTGGTCAATGATATTAGAAGTAAATTTTAATGCCCTGGCTGGCTTGGCTCAGTGGATTGAGCACCAGCCTGCGAACCAAGGAGTCACCAGTTCAATTCCCAGTCAGGGCACATGCCTGGGTTGCAGGCCAGGTCCCCAGTAGGGGACACTGGAGAGACAACCACACATTGATGTTTCTCTCCCTTTCTCCCTCCTTTCCCCTCTCTCAAAAAATAAATAAATAAAATCTTTTTTAAAGTACATTTAAAAAAATAATTAATTTAAATTTAAATAATTATCTTAAACAATATAAATGTCTATTCAGATTCTCTTATACTATGGAAAACTCCCATCTTCACAAAAATATGTATTAATTATAATACAAGTAAAAATGAATGATGATTTTTGGAAAAGTATTTTAAAACAATACTAAGTAGTAACTTGTTTCCCAACAAAATAAAGTAAAACACATTTGAAATATAAAGAATGTTTAAAAAATTGTGATGTAAGAGCAAGAAAGCATTGATCTGCCTCTAAAAGGAAAATATTTTCCCTGACCCTTCTCTGCCTTTAATTTGATTTATCCTCCAATCTCTCTCCATTCATTGGCAAATCCCTATGCATATGAAGAAAAATCTCCATTTTGCTGATTTGGCTAGGTCTACCCTTTTCTCTACTTGATACCTTCATACTTTGAAGCCATTTTGGACTCCAGTTTCTCTTCTCTGATTTTCTGTCAAATATTAGGACCTCTGAGTATTTATCCAAAGAAAAACGAAAACACTAACCCAAACAGGTATATGTACCCCCATGTTCACTGAAGCATTATTTACAATGGTCAACAGCTTAAGTGTCCACTGGTGGGTGAATGGAGGAAGAAAATTATATATATATTATCAATTCTATGCATCCATTAAAAAATAAAATCCTATACTTGCAATAACGTGGATGGTCCTTGAACTTTGAGGGTATTATGTAAGAAATTGGTAAGACAAAGAAAGGCAAAGACTATATGATCTCACCTATATATGGAATCTGGAAAAAAAAAAACAAGTTCACAGATACAGATTGGTGGCTGCCAAAGGTGGGGGGTGAGGATTGAGCAAAATGGATAGAATATCAAAAGACACAAACTTCAAGTTATAAAATAAGTGATGGGGTATAATGCAAAGCATGGTGACTATAGTTAATAATACCGCATTGCATATTTGACAGTTGCTAAGAATAGGTCATAAAGTTCCTACCACAAGAAAATTAACTATGGATTGTGACAAATATTAACTATAGTTATTGTGGTGACCACTTCAAAATATGTACAAACATTGAATCATTATATTGTATGCCTGACACTAATATAATGCTATATGTCAACTATACCTCAATTAAATAAAACCACTAGGACCAATAAATTCTGCAATGGATTTAGGAATTTTTTTTCCTATTCTTGCTTTTACTGTTCAGAGTGATTTGCTTACTTACTCTCATCTAGGCTATTAGTATATTCTCCTAATAGGTCAATTTACTATAAACCTTCTTTTCTAATCCATAAAATGTCAGTAGTAGTTTAATACTCCTAAACAGATGATCTAAATCAAAACTTATCAAAGAGATTCCTCCATCAGAGCCTAAAAAATTAAACACATAATCTTTAACCTAATTTTTAAAACGTACTTATAAAGTAGCCCTACTACCTTCCAAATGCTGTCTTACATTTCTTTCAGATTTTTATTTTACAAAGTTGGAAGAGAGTATGACTGGCTGTTATTTGGAAATATCCAACAGTTTGAACAGTTCTTTTTCAGCTCAAGTAATCATTTTTTCCTGGAGAGTCCTTGTCTCACCCTTAACCTTAATTATTTCCTGTAACAAGTATAGCCATTCCCCAATCCCTTAAAATCCTTTCAATAGCTTTCACACTGACACAATTTTTAAACGAGCATCGACTTCACCTTTAGATTAAAAAGAATTCCCTTTTATTTAAATATGAAAAGGACACCAACATCAAACCCTTGTAGTAATGATTACTTTGTGCTTTGTATTGAAATTATATACCAAAGTGTGAAAATATATTAAATGTGAAAGAGTGAATGTTCCTTGAATATCCTTGAGATAAATGTTGGTTCTGTATCTTACATTTCCCCAATCACATTGCCTCTTGCACATTCAAGAATTCAATAAACATCCTGTGAATTGAATCATGTTTTACTACGGAAGAACACAAGTATGCACGTATACCATCACTGAGAAGAACTCTACATACCAAGTTAAATGACAAGATTTAGAGATTCTTCTTCTTATCCTTTTCACTTAATATTATTTTATTTTATGTTGTTTTAAACTAGTATAACTGGAACCATCTCAGCAACAAGAAAATTGTTTTTGTTAAATGTACTGCAACTTTAAAATGTGTTCAGTCCTATTTGAATCTTTGCATCTGGACTATAGTTGTTGAGTTGCACAATAATACTAATATCATAAGCTAAAATATTTAACTTTTTATTGAAGTATAGTCTCCATAAGAAAAGTGTAAATAATAAGTCTACAGCTGAATGAATCATCAAAAGTTGAATAAAGTTCTGAAACAACTACCCACTTAAATCAAATTCAAACAAATATCTTCAGAGAACCCCCTTCCTGCAAAGTCCCAATTGATAGTCCCACCCCCTTTTCCCAAAGAAACTCTGGAAATTCAGTTATTCTGACTTCCTTCAAAATACAAATTTTTCTGTTTTGGGACATTTTTTCCTCATTAAACTTTGTTTTAATGTGTCTCAAAATTCTGTTTTAACAGGTCTCAAAATTCTGTTTCCATTTGAAAAGTACTGATTTTAAGTATTAACTTTTAAGAAGGCCACTGCTGGGATTATATCCTAAGAGCCCTGAAACACCAATCCATAAGAACGTATGCACCCCAATGTTCATAGCAACACAATTTATAATAGCCAAATGCTGGAAGCAACCTAAGTGCTCATCAGTAAATAAATGGATCAAAATACTACGGTACATTTATACAATGGAATACTATGCAGCAGAAGAAAAGGAGGAGTTCCTACTGTAGTGACAGAATGAATGGAACTGGAGAGCATTATGCTAAGTGAAATAAATCAGGCAGTAAAAGACAAATACCATATGATCTCATCTTTAAGTGGAACCTAATCAACAAAACAAACAAGCAAGCAAAATATAACCAGAGACACTGAAATTAAGAACAAACTGATGGTAACCAGAGGAGAGGTGGGAGGGGATAATGGGGGGGTTAGGGGGAAGGGTTTTCAGCAACAAATATAAAGGACACATGGACAAAACCAAGGTGGGATGGGATGAGGCATGGGAGGTGGGGATGGCTGGGGTATGGGGGAGTGGTCGGGTGAAAATGGAGACAACTGTACTTGAAAAACAATAAAGGAAATAAAATAAAATTTAAAAAAGCCACATATACTCACACATACACACAAAACCCAAATGGTCCACAAAACAATTTCCTTTCCTTCTGAAGCTTTTACAATGCATTGCAATCATTAATCAATCTTTTCTATTAAACGCAAGTGGCCAATTGAGACAAAGCATTCTGAGAGCATCCTTACATCTCCAATTAACACTGGGTTGGCATATGTTGGGGGTAATATTCATTCAGCCTGCTGAGCTTTCTGGGAAGACTTAGTGACTTTCCAGCTCCAGCTGCCATCTTGTCCACTGTTTGATGACGCCCACAGCAACTGTCCCATGTCATGTCATCAACAGCAAAATGGCCCAGAGGAGGACAGTCAGAGAAGCTCTTAACACACGTGGGCTTGCTAGGAACCACAGTGACAACAGTAGCATCACCAGATTTCAGAAACTTTGGGCCATCTTCCAGCTTTTTCCCAGAATGATGATCAGTCTCCTTCAGCTCAGCAAATCTGTGAGCACTGTGAGCTGCGTGACAATCCAGCAGTGTGTCCAGCACTGATTTGGCATGGAAGGTTCAGGATAATCACCTGAGCTGTGAAACCAGCAGCTTCAACTGGTGGTTCATTTGTGCTGTTACCAGCCACAATGCTACGACAGTCATCTTTAACAGATATGTTCTTGACATTGAAGCCCACACTGTCCCAGAAGAGCTTCTCTCAAAGCTTCAACAGACTTTACTTCAGTTGTAACATTGAGTGGAGCAAAGGTGACCGCCGTGCTGGGCTTGAGAACACCAGTCTCCACTCGGCCCACAGGGAAAGTACCAATATCACTAATTTTGCAGACACCCTGGAGGGGCAAACACAAGGGACAGTCAGGTGGATGAGTTGATGGCAGGACTTATCAATTCAGAACTTCAAGCAGCAGGTTTCACTGGCGCTGCCATCTTTACGGTGACTTTCCATTCTTTGAACCAAGGCATGTTAGCACTTGGCTCCAGCATGTTGTCCCCATTCCAACCAGAAATTGGCACAAATGCTACTGTGTCAGTGTTGCAGTCAATTTCCTTTATGCGGGTGCTGACTTCCGTAATGCTTTCCTCACATGTCTTCTGGCTGTGAGGCAGCTCAGTGGAATCCATTTTGTTAACAACAACTCGTCATTTCACATCTATGTGTAAGCCAGAAGGGTCTGTTCATGGGTCTGCCCATTTCTGGAGATCCCTGCCTCACATTCACCAACACCAGCAGCAACAATCAGGACAGCAGAGTCAGCCTGAGATGTGATTTTGACAAAGTCTCTGCGTCTGGAGGCATTAATGATGGTCACACAATACCTGCTGGTCTCAAATTTCCACAGGGAGAAAACCAATGGTGATACCACACTCACATTCAGCTTCCAGTTTATCTGAGACCCAGGCATGCTTGAAGGAGCCTTTTTCCATCTCAGCAGCCTCCTTCTCAAAATTCTCCATAGCTGTCTGTTGATCCCACCACACTTGCAGCAGATGGCCAGTAGTGGTAGCCATGCCCAAATGACAATGATGTTGATATGAATCTTTTCCTTTCCATTCTGGCTCAGATTTAGTGGTGGTTTTCATGACACCTATGTTCTCAAAGCAAACTCGAGGCAAACCCATTGTGAAAAGCTGTTTTTGGACTTTATATAAGTGGGATTATACAATATTATACTATTTTGTGCTTGCCTCTCTTGCCCAATATTGTACTTGTGAGATTCATCTGTTTTTTTTAATAGCTGCAGTATACTCATTCCATGAATATATAACAATTCACTTCATAGATGATGGAAATCTGGATGGTTTCCAATGTGAAGTTAGTACAAATAAAATAGCTACGAACATTCTCAAGTATGTGTTGTGTAGTATATGTGAGTGTATTTCTGTGGTATATGTATGCCTGGGAGTGAAATGTTTTAGTAATAAGTTATATAAAATTTCAGTTTTAATTTTTTTTAAGATTTTATTTATTTATTTTTAGACAGAAGGGAAGGGAGGGAGAAAGAGAGGGAGAGAAAGATCAATGTGTGGTTGCCTCTCACACACCCCCTACTGGGGACCTGGCCTGCAACCCAGGCATGTGCCCCGACTGGGAATCAAACTGGCAACCCTTTGGTTCGCAGCCCGCACTCAATCCACTGAGCTACACCAGCCAGGGCAAAATTTCAGTTTTAGAAGATAGGGATAAACTTCCAAACTTGAACCTGTTTATATTATAACTTGGTAGAAGTTTTCACTACCTTATAGTATCGCCTCTAGTGCAATAAAATTTTTCATTGCTTCATAGTCTTGCCAATATTCCCCATTGTCTGTTTTTACTTTTTATGTATTTAATCATTTATATCCACATTTTAGCCATCCAACTGTGTGTGGTGATATTTCATTACACTTTTAGTATGCACTTCTCTGATGACTAAGGAGTTGAACATGTCTTCATATATTTATTGGCTACTGGTGTCTACTAGTTTTTCATGAAGTGACTATTGAATACCCTTGCCTATTTCTGTGGGATGGTTTGTTTTTACTTTTAAATTTTATATAAAATGACTTCATGTTTTCAAAGCAATTAGTAGCTTCCATATCTTGCAAATGTATTACCTGTTATATGGCTCGCAACTTTACCACCATCTTCATGTTGTTTATAAATTGACGAACACGAGATTTTATTTCCAATATATCTCTTTCCAGTTCATGCATTTTTGTGTTCTATTTAAAAATATTTTTATTCAATCAATGTCCATGAAAACATTCATGGACAACTCATTAAAAATGCCCTACATTGACAAGTATTTAATTTTTTTTGGATCTTGTATGTAGTGGTTTTCAGCATAGTTTTCAATACCATCACCTTTCACAGTATGTCACAATTATGAATTTTCACAGAGAAGCTACAATTCGATAGCAGGTATTTGTGTTGAATTTAGTTATTTTCTCCCAACCTATTGATAGAAAATTAAGTTTCATAACCTTACCTTCAATTGAATTTTAATGATTCTATGTGGACTTTTAAAATGTGGATAAACATAGTTTATATAATACAAGTATTCTTTTTCTATATTATTTGAGAATTTAACTATTAGGAATTGTTTGCCTTTTCTAGAATGTTATGTTGGCCATATGTATAATCGCTTAATTTTTATTATAACATTATTACACAATGTCTTCTAAAATCAGAAGCAATGCCATTAGAAATAGTAGGAAGGCATTACCATTTAAACAAAAATTTACTGAATTAATGACATGCCAAAACAAATTTATGACTGATAAAGTGAATAGTAATCACACATGTATTTTTAAAAGTCAAACAACGGCATAAATTAATAGCTAGTATCGATCACTGTGACAGAACTAAAACTAATTACCTAAAAATGGTGAAGTAAATATTGAGAATGTGAGTGGCACACAAAATTCTCAAACACAGTGACTAATTCCAAATGTCTAATCTACTTATCATGGTAACCACTTCCTGCAATGGCTCTCAAAATTTAAAGTACATAAAAAGCCTAGGGGAGCTGGTTAAAACTACAGATTCCCAAGTCCCACACTTAATGAGTTTAGTTCCACTGGCTTAATATCGAGTGTAGAAATCTGAATATTATCTGGTGCCTCAAAAGATACTGATATAGGCAGTAAGAACAAAATCCACTCCGAGTTAAGCTTGTCCTGGGAAAATCTATAAAATAAAAGGAATCTATTACTAACACCTCTGTGGTTCCCATTTCTCTCTTGCTCATTTTTTCTGCATACTTAACTCTGGTGTTCACACTGACCAGGCCCACACTGAGCAAGGCTTGTGGCAAGGGGGTCTCTCCTACTCAACAATGAACTTTTAATTTTATTTCATTTTACTTAACTATGCATTTAAATAGGCATATGTACCTAGTTGCTGCCATACTGTACTATATGGAACCGTTCTGCACTTCCTGGGAATTGTAACTCAGCTTTCACTGTTTAAAAAACTCAGTGGAACGCAGGTCGGCAAGCAGGCCCACGTGCATGGACAAGTTTTCACCGTGGGTAAATGAAACCTACATTTTTCCTAGAGATAAGGCTTGCTCTCCCTAAAACCCTTACCCTGGATTAAAACAACAAATGCTGACTGCACATCTTTAGAGCATTTTCCTGAAAGTCTGTGATAAACCCCTCCAATCCAGTCCAATCCCTTTTCCCTTTACATTTGCAAATATTCTTCTTTGATGTCCTCTCCTTTGTTGTCTATCACCTGGTGAGGACCTGTGCATAGTAAATGAAAACCCCCTCAATGTAATGTGCCCAGAAAGACAATAAAAGCTGGTCAAGGCAGGGGTCAAGGCAGGGTCAATGCAGGGGTCAGCGCACTCTCCCATCAGGAGAGAGTGTCCAAGGCGTTCTAAGATGCTCTCTCTCTGACTCAGAGGGGGGCCATGTAGTCCCCGAGTTTTCTCCCCAGGATTCACGTGTGAATTATTTACAAATCAGCCACAGCATATGGATTCTGCAGGACAGGATCCGCCACAGTGTACAGTTCAGCATATACAATGAAAACAACAGACATAAGAAATGATCTCTATTGATATAGTCAATTTCTTAAGAAATACTTATGTACAAACAATACTTAAGAAAATTTCATAATTTCTAGCTAAGAATGCCGTATGTCTTAGAACTATTTAATAATAATAAGTACAAACACTTACATTCACTCCATGTCATGCACTAATACATCAAATCATGCCACTGCTACTTACTTGCTGTGTGACCAATCATGGGTGCACAGTGTCTCAATCTACTCAGTTTTAAAATAAGGTTAATACTAGCTAGTAGCACAATAAAAGGTTGCTGTAAAGATTAAATTAGCTGCTATTGTCTGATAAAAAGTGTTCCAGCAATCCCTAAAATATGCTTCAAGGTTGGAATCAACATGTTGAAAGGAGCTGTGCATCACTGATCAAATAGGAAGGTAACTGAAAAACTGAGCCCAGAAAAACCTGAGTCACTTAGGCCATCCCCTCTTTCAACTGCCCACACCAGGGCTCAGAACAATTTTTCTGGAAAATATGAGAAATCAACTGGATATTCCTATTATGGGTATTTGGGGGAAAGTGAGAAATAGAATAGAAAGAAGAAAGAAAATATACCTCTAGCCAAGACTGAAAACTTCAAATATCTCTGCTGTCAAAGTAAAAGCATTTCTTACTTCAACAACAGTAGGAGGAGGAAAATCTGCCTATGTGTATCCTACAAAATGCTTGAAAGGGAATCTAACCACTTAACATTAGCAGCTGTTCACTTCTGCCAATCTGCAGTCACCCATCTAATTCAAGGAGGAGACCTGCTGAAAAATCAGTTCTGACCTTTTATAGCTGAAACAATATCAAACCCTTCTATTAATCAATATAGTTATTTGAATTTTAAAAAATAGAGAAAAAGATTAATATGAACAGAACTCCCAAGATAAAAAAAGATAAATGAAGTTTTAATTCATTTATATTATTAATGTCAGAGATATTTAAGAACATAATATATCTATAAAGTAACTACAGACTACTAGGAAAAAATAGCAATTAGAGAACAAAACATACTATAAATTAATACATATAATTGCTGAACTGAAAAAAATTAAGTGGTCACAAAAGAGAAACAAGTTGGTAATACAAGAGCAATGCCAAAATTCTCTACTAGGATATAGAGCTTAAAAATATAAATAGAAAATATAAAAGAAAAGCTAATATTCATGGAGTCCAACATTGAGTCCAACACTTGCCAAAGGATAGTTTCTCTTGAGAAAACTCAAGAGAAGATTCAAGAGAAGAAAGTTCTCAAAGCTAGAAAAAAAAAAAAGATAAACTTGACTGTACCCACATAGACCAAGCAGCATAAATGACCAGAGCAACAAATCGATAAAATGCTATTAAATTTAATTCTAACCATTTAGAGAAAAAAAGCATTATTAATGAAAAAAAATTTCCTAAAAGGGTTAAATTAAAACTAGTACCAGACTTCTTTCTATTCAGCAGAACTGAAAGCTAGTTCTGGCAGAAAATTATATAAAAACAAGAATTTCTTGCCTGGTCAATCTTCTTATAAATTTTGAAAGAAAAAGAAAAATATTTGTAGATTTGTATGAATTTTAAATTATTCAAAAACATTTTTTTAAAAAACACTAGAAAAGAAAGTCAAGGATTTTGAGAACTTAGGATTTAAAAAAAAAAAACAGTAAATACTGAGTATGTTATAGGATTGGGGTTGATTGCTGGATCCTTAAACTGCAAAGAGTCTTCTTCAGTAAATAATATTTACATAACAATAATATTTCAGTCTATTTATTGATTCTCAATTTTATCACCAACCTAGAAGCACATTGCAGGCTAAGAAATCATATTTTCTAGCAAATAAAGCACTATGTATCATTTATACTTTAATTAATGTGTTTACAATATTATAAGACACTAAAATATGTAAAACAAATACTGGTAGCCTACAGTAAAAGTGGGGTAGGATATGAAAGGAAGAATAAGTCTACTATAGAACACTTCAAAAAGGGGAAAATAAAAACTACATTGATATTAAACAAATAAAGAAGACTATTTAAAATTACTACAATGTACAGGTACATAAATAAAGCAGAAATTAACAGTAGTTATCTTAGGGAGTGGATCTCTAAGAAAGGGGGGAGAAACTTTCCATTAAATTTTACTTTATGTGCTGTTTGAATATTTTAATGTTACTTTTATAATTATATCAATTACTGAGTTATTCTAAACTATATTATGCAATTTTAAAATGGCTTTGGTATGCTGATTTTCCTATTCATAGAATTACATTTTAGTATAATTCAAAACCAACTCAGTACACATGTTCAGCACCTCCGAAAGTTTTGTGTAGCTCAAGGAGTTCTCTGTGTATGGGTATCATATTTAATTAAGCAAACATTCATTAAGCACTTTACTATTATTTAATTTCTTAATCTGGATATATTAAAAGATCCTCTAAAGCAAAAGCTGGAAAATTTTTTCTATAAGGGGCCAAATTGTAAATATTTAGACTTTGTGAGCACTAAGGTCTTTGTCGCAACTACTCAGCACCGCTGTTGCAGCTTCAGAATAGCCACAGTCGATGCCTGAAGAATTATGCACGGCTAAGTTCCAATAAAATTTTATTTAAAAAAACAAGTGACTAGCAATATTTAGCACACAAGGCCTTATTCTGTCAACAAATGTGCTCTAAAGTAATCCAGATTTGTCTGCACTTCTACATGCCTATTTCTTTGTTTCTTATTTGTACGATTTTGTTCTAATATACATGTTAATATTAAAATGCTGGACAAGTCGTAGCAAATTATGAAGTAGGTCTAAATCATTTTTCTCTGCTTCATGCTGAGCATATACCACTTTCCCAGTTGTTTTTTTTTTAAGTCAGTTGATTTAATAGAATTATAATTGATTTCATCATCCAGATCCTTTACACTGATTAGAAACAGGAAGGTTTCCAACACTGACCCTTGAGAGAATGCAATTCACACTTTCTTTCATGTTGTCTATCTGAAAAAATATACTCATGTTCAAGTCTAATTCCCTCCTGCTTGTAACTAAAGATGTTAAATGCATTGTGGGGTATTTTTTTAAATGCTTGCTACACTAAGATAAAAAAAGATGTGCATTGCAATTCAATTGGGTCACTAACAGAATGACCTTCATTTCTATTCAGAATGATAAGGTTCACTTTCAGATACAGATGAGAAATAATGGGCCTACACTGAATATTGCCTGCCAGCTTGACAAAACTGACAAGAGAGTGATAAGGAAGTTCTACATCCTCTTATTTTCATGTTTAGCCCTTGGGATGTTTTGTATTAGAGTATTGTTGCTGCTTTGTCTGGTAAAGCCAGGTTAAGATATTTATGCTCACAAGGAGATAACTGACAGCAATTTGAGACACACACAATGGAGCTTGAAATCTCTAAACAGAAATTCATGCTGATGCCAGGATAAAAAAAAATGTCATTTGAAATCCACTGATGTTCAGCTTTGGTGATATCACACAAAAGAGTACATTATCTAGAGTGGGCTCTTCCTATTTTTATCAGACCTAAAAAGGGCATGTGCAGAAAGTTTTACGCTCTATAGTTGTATAGTTCTGCCCTCTAAAGTTCTGAAAAGGTGTCTGTCTTCAAGTGCCACAAACTTCATCCACCACAGAGAAGAGGCCAAGTTCACAGGAAGCAGGATTACAGTGGAAAGGCCTTGTCCCACATTACGCTCATTCTCTTGTCCCCACCTATACCTAAGCTGTGGCTGGAATGTCACTCCTCCTTACTGAACCCTAGCAGTTTGTTTTTGCTCCCGTCCTGAAAGCTCCTCACGATGCACATACCTCCAAAGTAGAAAACATGTTTTCCTTTCTTATTGCTCTTCTAGAAAGACTTCCCTCTGTCCACTTTTAGAGAAGCAGAAGTGAAGACCTATAGATCCTAAAAATATGTTTGATATTTATGCATGCACTTTCCTCACAGGTATTCCTTCCATTGACAGCCCAGTATCTGTCTTTTCTTCTTTTAAACAGAATAAAAAATTTTCTTGGAGATTTTGTAAGTACTGCAACTCAGAGTTTGACTGCAATACAATTCTTCCTCATAAACCTTCAAACCAGAGAATGGGTGACTTCTGAAGGAGCAAGCACAGACTACTACTGTTTAATCTCCTCTAGCACAAAGATTTACAACAGTAATTTGGAGAAGGCAAGTTACTTAGAGCCAACAGCCACAGGCTATCCCTCTTTTCCACCTCTGAAGCAAGCACTAGACGATCTCATCCTCTAAAAACTCATTATTTTCTACATATGAGGATCTGTGGAACATCACAGGCAAAGGCTGAATAACTCTACTAGTGAAGTCAGGGTCTCTTAGCCATTCTGAAATCAAATCAGTTATTGAATCCCATTTTCTGGACACCAAACTAGCTCTGGAGGCACCTGGTTGGAATTTGTTGATCTTCCTCACAACGTGGTAAAGACTGACTGGGAATTGTTGGGGGAATATAATTAAAAATGAAATCTGCCATCCAAAAAAACCTCTTCACAATAGAAGAAAAGGGAACAGTTTTATATTGAATAAACATTAAATCAGAATGTAATGTCCACAGGAAATCACTGAAGAGTTTGCAGACACAGAAAAAATCCTAATCCTTTTAGCCAAATACAAATCACTACACACATGTTGTCAAGGTAAACAATAACTGGTCCTCAAGTAAGAGGACTTCACAGCACCATTTATCACACATAGTTCACCTTCAATTTGCCTGGCAATCAGGCTGGCCATTTGTGTTTGCTAATTGCCTGGATCAGAAGGAATAATAAAACTTTGCAATCATATCTCCATGATGTTACATAGAGTTTGGGGCTTGATGACCTATGTTAAATTCTCATGGTTGATGGGGGCACTATTTTCCTTTATGATAGCATTTCCAAATGACAGATCCAAGGTCCTTGAGAAAGATGTTCCCCAATCATAGAGCTCACAAAAAGCTTTTCTTTAGCATTTTAAAAGGCTTTTTATATCAGAGATATTGTGAGTTTTGTTCCAGACCATTGGAATAAAGAACATCGCAATAAAGAAAATTGTGATCTTTTTGCTGGTGGAGGGTCTTGCCTTGAATTTGAGTGTGAAGCACAATAAAGTGAAGTATAGCCCTGACCAACGTGGCTAAATTGTTTGGGTGCCATCCTGCACGGTAAAAGGTTATCGGTTCAATTCCCAGTCAGGGCACATACGTGGGTTGTGGGTTCAGTACCTATTAAGGTGCATACAGAAGACAACCATCAATGTTTTTCCCTCAAATCTATGTTTCTCTGCCTTTCTTTCTCCATTCTTTCCCATCTCTCTAAAAATAAACAAATAAAATCCTTTTAAAAAAGTGAAGTACAATTATGCCTGTATATACTGTGCATCTAGTTGGGCAAAGAAAGAGTATTCTAAAGTTAATGCTCTAAGAAAACAGAGATGGGGAAGTTTTTTCCTTTTACCAGGAAAAATTCTGTTATTTTTTATTTAGATTTATATTTACACTTTACAGAGTCTGTCTTGAGAAGGTGACCTAGCACCATGCACGTATAGTCATCTGTATCTGCCCTAGGTACTGCTCACTGTGAAACTGCAAGATACGCATTTGTTTTCTTCAAATCCTTGAATCAATTCATGTATGTTGAGAATTCATACAGCTCTTCTAACAGCAATTAGGTCCAATATTATTCATTATTTACTAACTACAAGTGTCTTCTGCTCAAAGTTCCCTAAAACCTTGAAAACTCAGTGTAGGAATTTTTGAGTCCCCTGCCCTCATTTTTCTGTTATTCCTCAGTAAAGAAAACTTCACTAATTTGTTGATGTGCCACTTTGATACTCATATAAACATCAGTTAGTAATTAATTTAAGGGCAGTAGTTTAAAGACCAGATAAGGAATTCCATGATCCATTAAAAAGAAAAAAACCAGTAATTGCTATGTGCAAGTGTTAAATTCTGTAAAGCAGTTAGTCCATAACGAAGTTATTACTGCTGGGAACCCTGGGCTTTAAAACAGCTAATCAATTAGTCAATCAATGCATATGTACTTCCCTATAGGTATACATAAATAGATAACAAATACAGGGAAAATACTCAAGATAAGTACTTGTTTAGTACTTAACAGATTAAGCAGCAAAAATTACTAAGGATTTAGGCCATATGAGTAAGAAAATTTGTTTGAATAAATAAAAATATATCAAACTCTGTCTCTAAGACACAAAGTTAATTTTCCTATACATGTAGAATATTGATATAAAGTGAACTAGCTTCAAAAATCAAAAGAAGGGTAAACAAAAATTAATAACAAAACTATAAACAAAGAAAAGAAAAATATCATTTGGGGAGAAAAATCCATTTAATGCCTGAATCAATGAGTTAAATCGGAATGTTAATTACAGAAGTTTGAAAGATCAAATAATGAAAACAAAATATTAAAGTGCATAAAATTTTTCTAAATCTGTACTCTGAAAAAATTTGTAATATTTAATTATTTGTGTTATTAAACAAGGAACTATGATACTATATCAACTAAGATTAAAATTAAAAGTATAAATCCTAATGTAAATTGCAGTTTTAAAAACATAGTAACAACAAAACCTGCCAAAGCTTAGAGACTTTCTTGAAAACTATATTTAGAGACAAATGCTGTCTTTAACCATTTTTATTATTAAACAAAAATAATAGTAACCATAGCTAAAACTGAACTTAGCTTTAAAATTTATAATTAAACAAATGTAAATAAAGTAGAATTGAGCAATATTAAATGAAAGATATATTTTAATAAAAAAGAAATAAAGGTAGCATCACTGAATTTAAGAATTCTTGATTTTATGTAATATATATGTATTGTTTTCTGTAAGCCTAAACCAAAAAGCAAAGGTAAAAACATAACTATACATGTTTAGAAGGACTAAATATTTTAATTTTGAATATAAGCAATTTAAAATGTAAAAATACACATTTAATATTCATTATCTTGGAAACTAATTTAAAAACTATAAAAATTATAATTTTAGGCATACACACACAGTCAGTCCAGAAGTCCAGCCACTCTTAGTATAATGAGAACTGCTTATGTAACATTGATGTAACCTGGCAGCCAAGGAGAGTGGGCTGGAATGAGCACGCATGAGCAATGACTTCACTGCACTAGGCATTGGGGGACATAGATGCCCACTGAGTGAGCATGTGTACTGTGTGGCTGTCACATTCAAAATGACTGAGCAAGTGGATCAATGAATCTGCATCATATTTTGTGTTAAGCTTGAACTTTCCTCCATGGAAACTATTCAGATTCAGAAGGCCACAACTATAGGCAACTGGTGATTGGCAGCTTCATTAAGACAACACGCCTACTTGTGCATCATATCTCATGCAGATATTTTTGGTGAAACATCAAACCACCCCGGTGAGTCAGCCCCTCTACAGCCCAGATTTGGTGCCTTATGACTTCTGTTTTTTCTCAAAACTAAAATCACATTTGAAAGGGATTTCAGACAATTGATGAGACTCCGAAAAACGAGATGGGGCAGCTGATGGCAACTGGGAGAACAGTGTGAAGTCTCAAGGTGCCTACTTTGAGGAGGACTGAGGTGTCATCATCCTGTGTACAATGTTTCTTGCATCTTGTATCTTCTTCAATAAATGTCTCTATTTTTCATATTACATGGTTGGATACCTTCTAGGCAGTAAGGTAGTAAAACTATTACACAGTAATTTTAAAGAACAATTTAGTAGTATATGTAAAGTTAAAATGTTTTTACCTTTAGACCCTAGCAATACTCTTCTAGATACACATCCTAGAGAAATTTCTACATAATACACATGGAAATATATGTGAGGGTATTCATTGTGACATCCTAAGCAGCAGCTTACTATGCTAAATGTGGTCAACTGAAAGATAAAATGTGGCATTAACATGAGCTGTAATACTATGTAACTAATGAAATACATCACAAAAATCTATTGACTTTTTTAGCATGAATTATCTCAAATTTAAAAAAAGGCTAAGTAAAAAAGCAAGTTGCAATGGAATATTTATATTAAATATGTATAGTTTTAAAAGCCCATATTAAGTTATTTTTCACTTATATGTATATCTGTAAATGAAGGTAGAGATGGAAGATTGACAGGTTAAGCATTAATTGTGATAATGTGTTTTTATGATGAGAAGCAAAGGTATTAAAATTTTTTAATGAAAAAAAGTGATGTCTCAAGGTGAATGATAAATGAATCAATCTAAATCTGTGTACCTAACATCAACCATAAAATGAATAACTCAAATTAACTAAAAATATGCAATATGAACATATAAAAATAAAGGTCTTGGGGTTTTTTGTTTGTTTGTTTGCTTCTATCTATGAAATCATTGCAAATATGACAATATGTAAGTATGTGTGTCTATAAAACTTTTTGCAACCTTTCCATCCCATATTAAACAGAAATATAACCAAATTAATGTTTTCATAGCTCCGTATGTTTATGAAGTATGACAGCTGGCTTGCTCAAGGCTGAGTTGGTAATTGTGCATAAGAGACTGCCACCCTAGGACATCAAAATGTAGAAATTTCATGTTTTCAGATAACTAATTTCTAACAACACAGTGGAAATTTAAATGGACATGCTGAGATGCACAAAGGAAAACTTCACTCAAAAAAAGAGAACTAGATGGGTTAATGCCATGTAGTACCACTTCTAAGTGAATGACCGGAACAGTTTTCAAGACAAACTTCCATGAGGGAATTGGTCATGTACCGCAGTGCAGAGGATTTGATTAGATATTTATGATAATGTGCTTTATTTATTACATTCAGGCAGGTGCTGAGAAGTAATTAAAAAAATAACTTTCAAGATTCTCGTAGATTAAGGTTTAATATATTAATAATATTGAGATAAATAAAATCATCCTGTGTGCTCCAAATGATTGATAAACAAATGGTCCTATTTCCATAAGCTTCCCTGGTCACATTCTCTCTGTTTTGTTTTGGTTTTTTTTTTGCTTTGTTTTTTGTGCCTGTGGTTAGGGACACCAGTGGTCACTTCATCTCTTCCCCTGGCCTTAGATGTTGCTTCTGTTGTTGCCTCATAAATTAACTCCTCCAGTTCTCCTTACCTCTGCGTACCTGCTCAATGTAGACGTGAAAATGTCCAGATCCCATCTTCTAATTCAATAATTACAATAGTCTTCCTATTGAACCACAATGTATTTAAATTTCATTTAAAAGGACAAAAATGGAGCCCTATTAGTTTTTTACAATCCCTTATATATCTCTTGGATTACTTTTTTGACTTTATATCTATAGTCCTCCTGCTATCACATTTGATTCAAATTCTGCCAGACACTGGGTCAAAGAAAATAGAAGTGTCATCACATGGTACATCTCAAGTCATCCCCTCTCGTCATCAGTTTAATGTGCACATAAACCAACTTGAAAGCCTCTCACTCTTCTTCCCCTGAGTCGTTCATTTCTGGTAAACTGCTTTGGAGCCTAAAGTTTGTGTTCCCCCATTCCCCATCGTCTACCTGCTCCTGTGTCATCCTGACTGGCAAGAATTGGCATAACTAACTGGGCACCTGGAGTAAAATATAATAATCACATTGTCTTGCCACCTAAACCCTAAATTCTTGAAGTAACATAAGCAATAAACACTTCCTCTTAACTTCACTATGCTGTTAAAATTTAACCTTATTTCTAACTGAAGTGCTACAGCCTATTACGTGGTAGTAGAAACATGTTATATTGACAAAAAACAAATTTCAAGGGTATAAATTCATTAAAGAGCATTTAAAACATTACATTATGGAGCTTCTACGTACATCTTCCCTTCATTTATTTCCCTAATATGTACTCTAAAATCCAGACAAACTGCACTAACTATAGTTAATTAAATACAGTATTTTGTTTTATTTCTGTATGCTTTATATCTGCTCTTTTTTATTCCAGGAATGAAAATACTTTAAAACTTTTGAGATGTTGACTCTCAAAAAGAATGTGTATTTTAAAGACCAACCAAGTACAGAAATATGTACATGTATGTCTTTGTATATGTACACAAGAAAAAGTTTCACATAAAAATCCTTAATCTTACTACATGTAATATATCTCATAATTTCTATTCATTTAATTTCCTTTTTTTATTGTTGTTCAAGTACAGTTGTCTCCATTTTCGCCCCCACCCATCCCAGCTTCCCACCCTCAAACCCACCCCCTTTGGCTTTGTCCATGTGTCCTTCATACATGTTCCTTGATGGCCCTTCCCCTATTATCCCCTATTATCCTTCTCCCCCCTCTTCTCTGGTTACTGTCAGTTTGTTCTAATCAACAAAACAAACAAGCAAGCAAAATACAACCAGAGACACTGAAATGATTTTCTTTAAAATACTGATCAAAATTTACTAGACTGACGTTAAGAAAGCTTAAAGTGTCATGACTCTAAACATAGGATTTTCTCCTCTTTCAACTTACGTATATCACAGTTTTTTTTATCATTTTCCCACAAGTATATAAATTTCTTATATAATTTATGATTTATTAAAAATTACTAGACCATTATCATCATGTGCTCTTTCGATTACGGTCCTTTTTTTCACTTGGGTATTTTTTTTTAATATATTTTATTCATTATGCTATTACAGTTGTCCTAATATTTCCCCCTTTCCTCCGCTCCACCTCATACCCCCCGTTCCCTCTGCAATCCCCCACCCTTAGTTCGTGTCCATGGATTCTGCATATAAGTCCTTTGGCTTCTCCACTTCCTATAATGTTCTTAACATCCCCCTGTTCGTAGCTACCAATTTGTACTTCTTAATCCCTGCACCTTTCCCCCCATTCTCCCTCTTCCTCCAGCCAACTGATAACCCTCCAAATGATCACCATACCTATGATTCTGTTCCTTTTCTAGTTGTTTGCTTAGTTTGTTTTTTAGAATCAATTGTTGATAGTTGTGAATTGATTGCTGTTTTAAAGTTCACAGTTCTGATCTTTTCCTTTTTCTTAAATAAGTCCCTTTAACATTTCATATAATAAATGGGTCGGTAATGATGAACTCCTTTAGCTTTATCTTGTCTGGAAAGCACTTCATCTGCCCTTCAATTCTAAGTGATAGCTTTGCTGGATAGAGTAATCTAGGTTGTAGGTCCTTGTTTTTCATCACTTTGAATACTTCTTGACAGTCCCTTCTTGCCTGCAAAACTTCTGAGAATTCAGCTGACAATCTTATGGGAACTCCCTTGTCGTTAACTTACAGATTCTCCCTTTATCTTTAACCTTTGGTATTTTAATTATGATGTGTCTTGGTATGGTCCTCTTTGTGTCCATCTTGTTTGGA
Source organism: Micronycteris hirsuta (assembly GCA_004026765.1). Taxonomy (NCBI): domain Eukaryota; kingdom Metazoa; phylum Chordata; class Mammalia; order Chiroptera; family Phyllostomidae; genus Micronycteris; species Micronycteris hirsuta. Next base: position 16,226 of record PVJI01010399.1, on the reverse strand, counting down.
ACTCTCTGTGCTTCCTGGACTTGCATGTCAACTTCCTTCACCAAATTAGGGAAGTTTTCTTTCATTATTTTTTCACACAATTTTTTAATTTCTTACTTTTTCTCTTCTTCTAGAACCCTATGATTTGAATGGTGGTACATTTGAAGTTATACCAGAGGTTCTTTAGTTTATCCTCGTGTTTTTTGGATTCTTATTTCTTCTTGCTGTTCCAATTGTATTTTTCTTCCTTATGTTCCAAATCATTGATTTGCTTATTGGCTTCATTCACTCTATAGCTGTTTCCCTGTAGATTGTTCTTTATTTCAATTAGTGTATTCTCCATTTCTGACTGGATCTTTTTCATGTTGCTGATGTCCTTGCTAAGTTTCTTGAGCATCCATATAACCAATGTTTTGAACTCTGTATCTGATAGATTACTTATCTCCATTTTGTTTAGTTCTTTTTCTAGAATTTTGTTCTGTTCTTTCATTTAGGCCATCTTTCTTTTGTCTCCTCATTTTGGCAGCCTTCTTGTATTTGTTTCTGTGTATTATGTGGAGATGTTTTGACTCCCTGTCTTAGTTGTGTGGCCTAATGCAGAAAAACACACCCATAAGTTTGATGGAGCAGAGCCTTAGGTAACTGCCAGGGTGGGGCAACCTGTGAAAATCAGATCAATGGAGTCTCAGATATGGTGCTGCCACTCAGTGGTTCTGTCAAGATGAACTCAGAAAGGAGACAATGTTGCCGCTTGGTCTCTGGATTTTTGCCTAGGAGGAAGCTGTCCCCCAGTACTCACCCTGATGCCAGAGACTTCAGTTTCTCTTTGTATGCCACTTGTGCCTTCCTGCTGCTGTTCCAGTGCTGGAGCCCAGAGGGATTGAGTCTACATAAGTCCTAAATCCATTGTGGGCTCTTTAAGAAGAGATGCCTAAGAATCCCACAGTTCCTTCTGCTGCCCCAACCTGCATTGGTTTTTACATCTAGAAGTTATGGGGACTTATCTTCCTGGCATTGGAACCCCGGGCTGGATGGTCTGGTGTGGGGCTGGGATCCCTCACTCCTGAGGTATCACTGTCAATTTTTAGCCATCATCACACGTGCATGTGAGACCACCTGTTTCACATTTCCATGCCTCCATGTCTCAGCGCCTTCTACCAGTCTAAATAAACATGACTTTTTTAATTCGTTGGTGTCGGACTTCCATACAGCTCGATTTTCTGATGATTCTGGGTGACAGCTGTTTTGTAGCTTAGTTATACTTTTTGCTGTGGTTGTGTTATGAAATAAACTCCCAGTAACTGGGTTCTTCTCACTGATGTAATAAAAAAGTATGGATCAGTGAGGCTACTGTCACGCAAGGAAAGTTTATTAGTGCTAAGTTCTAATCGAGAAGTGAAAGCAAGCGTGCCTAAAGCAGGGTGACAAAAGCAGGGTGGCCAGAGGCTGGGTGACAAGCACCTGAGTGACCAGAGCCCAGGTGGTCAGGGGCCCCATGGCCAGAGGTCAGCTTGCCAGTACCCCGCCATCCCCCATATGGCAAAAGAGCCAAGAAGCCAAGAGAGAGTTCTTTGTTCTGAGGACTTATATAGTTGGTGGAATGGGGTGAGGGAGTTACATATTGATGGGTAAAGGTGGTACCAGCTTCCCCACAGAGAGACGCGACTACCCAAACGTAGGTATGCGTGGGGGTCCCTTATTGCAAATCCTTATCTTGCTCCAGACTCTGTTCATTTTGTATGTGTGACAGGAGGTAGGCAGTCAGCCAAAGCTGTTTAATGGTTTTTTCCCTTGGGCACTGTCATCCCCCTCCTCTCCTCTCTTCTAGGCCTTGGGATGAATACATAGTCTCAAGGTTTTCCTTTTCCCAGCTAGTGGAGATGATACACATAGACTTTCAAGGGCTCCCTTGCTCCTGCAATATCTTGTTCAGAATTCCTGGCAACCTTATCAAACCAGGCTCAGGACAACTAGATCAACATGTGAGCTTTTGCTTTTAGCCTCCTGTATTAAGTTCTTTGTTAGATTGCAATAGTGAGGGCCCTGCCTTTATTCCCCCCCCAGCCATTCATTCTACCATAACAGTTGTGCGAGGAGAGCAAAGTTTACTTACGCCTCCATATTGACCAGAAGTCTAGATTAGGGCCCTTAATTCATCTTTGTATCCCCAAGACTTAGTACAATGTTTAGCATATAGAAGGCATTTAATAAATCTTTATGCATTTAACTTGTTACATTTTTAAATAATATGTTTGGGGGAATGCTAGATTAAGCAATAGAGATGCTAGATCAAGCATTCCCCCAAACATATTATTTCAAAAACCTGAAATGGAAAAATTTTTGCTACCAACATTTAGTTCTAGTAAATTAAGATAGTAGACTGGTGAAAATATATGTCATGGTTTATTATAATACAAATCAGATTAGATATATGGAACAATGCTGACCCATTTAAAAGTCATCTAGTGTTATCAACTGAAAATGTGTGTTTCCCCAAAATTGAGATGTTGAAACCCTACTCCTTGATTTAATATCAGAAGGTGGGGCCTTTGAGAGGCTATTAGGACTACATGAGATCATGAGGGTAGAGTCTTTATGAAGGAGATTAGTGCCTCAATAAGATCCATGAGAGAGGTAGCTTCCCCTCTCTACTGTCTGCCATGTGCTGCAGGAAGTCATTAGTCTATGATGCAAAAGCACATTCCCATCCTAATGCGACTGCACTGGCACCCTGGTCTTAGACTTCCGACCTCCAGAACTGTGAGAAATGAATTGCTGTTGTTTATTAAGCCACCCATTCTGTGACATTTTGTTATAGTAGCCTAAGATTTCTAAGACACCTAGAAATGGCAAAATTATCCTCACTAGTCTCTAAGATAGAAAGGTTTTTGAAATAGTTCATCCTTATGACCACTAAAAATACCAAAATTAAATAGTTTGACATTTCATTAATTAGGCTTTAGTTATCTGAAAAATGTTCATGTTCACACTGACTTTTTCTTTGATCAGGCCACAAAGAGAAAAAAAAAAATCTTCTTTTTTCTATTTTTTAAATCTTTACTCAAAAATGCATGGGTAAAAATACATTTAGAGTCTGATATGTTTTAAAGTAACAAAATAATTTTTTTAAATCTGACATAATTTATAAAAACATAACAGAATTTCATAAAATGTCAATATTTTATTCCTAAAGGTCAAGTAAGTATAGTTAGATTAAGTACTGTTGTTTTCTTCAACAACTGGAGGCTGCCATGATTAAAGTTTATCATAGTCCTGTGAATTATTATGGATGAAAAATTTGTGAACTCTGCAAATTCTATAACCCTTGGAGAAAATTTTACTCTTAGAAGCAGGGAAAAATTTCTTAAAATGAGTCCATTGAACTGCAGTTTACCTGTTACCAGTATCAGAAATAAACATAAATGGACTAAGAAAATCTTCTAGAAATGACATAAATCCTTTCTCCTGATATCTTAGCTGTCAGACTAGCACAGAATACAAAACAATACTTCTAAAAAGTTACAATTCAGATTAAAAATATTTTATAGGTATTTGATGCAATGCCACCAAGTGATATCTTTCTTGATTAGAGATGTGCTTACTTGATGGACAAACTCATTAGAATTACAAAAATTTTAAACTCAAAGATAACTTTGAAATTTAATTTAAATGAAATTTGCATGTAGTCAACTAGAAGACATTATATATATTGACATGGAAAATTTTTTAGAGACATATTCCTTTTATCTTGGGGAAAGAAAGAATGAAATTAATATAGTGTAGTACCCATGTGACCACAAATAGAGCGCACCTTGGGGAAACTTGGAGTAAAATTGCTTGAAATTACTGTCAGCATCAAGGTTCAGACTGATAAAAGCCTGTCACTGTCACAATTTACAGTGAACAATCTGTAGTCACATCATGTACTCTCTAGTCTACTTCTAGTAGCACAAGGCTTGATTTTAGTATTTAATGTGTAAATAAATGTGTTAACAGGTAACTCATTTTATTAGTTAATTATAGATTTTTGAAGTGTGTGTAAATTTAATGCAAATGAAAAATTAAGTAACATTATCAAAACCATATGCAACAAAGTTAGAGATTAATTTTTTAAAGACAATTCTTATTTAAATATGTTATATACACTGAGAAATGCATGAAGCACAAAAGTACAGTTGAACAAATTTTTACAACCAGCATGTACTTGGATCACCATGACCCCAGCTTCGGAGCACAGAGCTTGCGTGTGGCCCTCCCAGTTTCTTGTCCTCAACTGCCATGAGTAATCTCTATCCTGACTTCTATCACTATCAATTGGATATTCCTGTTCTTATAATTTATGTAAATTAAATCATAGAAAAATTCATGTTCTTGCATGTGATTTCTTGGGCTCAATATCTATGTGATTTATCTTTCTCTTTGAATGTAGCAATAATTCATGATTTCTTGCTCTAGTATTCATTATTATATAACATCATTATTTACTTATCTATTGTACTTCATGTTAAACATTTGGGTTATTTCCAAGTTGGGGCAAATGCATATAGTGTTGCTATAAATATTCTCCATATCTTTTGATACACACATTAGGGTAAATTCCTAGAAGCAGCATGTCTAAGTAATAAGGTTTGTATATGGTCAACTTTTGTAGACACAATTATGCTTTTCTCCAAAGTGGTTTTACCAAATTAAGTTCCTAACAGCAATATATAAGATTTTCAATTACTCTATATTCAAAACTTGGGTGGTCAGTTTTTGTTTTTCTTAATTATAGCCATTCTGGTGGATGTGTAGTAGTACAACATCATGAGTTTAATTTGTATATGCTAATAATTAATTAGCTTAAAATATATTCACATTTATTGGTTACATATTCTCTTTTGTTACACTACAAAAGTTTACTGCATAATTTTTTTAATGGAGATATATCTTTTCTTACTGATTTGCAGAAGTTCTTGATATACTGTGTATAAAAGTTTTTTGCCAGTTATATGTTGAAAATATCTTCTAATCTGTGCATTGTACTTTCACTTTCTAATGGTACTTTTGAAAAATAAAAATTATTAATTTTGAATTACCAAATCTATCAATGTTTTATAATTAATGATTCTTTTCTGTTGCTTTTCAATTTTGTTTTTTGCTAAATGTCTTGAAGGTATTTCCACGTTATCTTCCATAAATTTTATTTTTATTTTTACATTAAACTTTCAACCCATTTTTATTTAATTTTTGTGTATGATTTGCTTGTTTGCATTGTTTAAGGTAACTACCCAACTGACACAAAACTTTCATGAAAATAACATCTTTTCTTCAAATGTACTACATTGTCATTATTAAACCAAATAGCAATTCTATGTGTGTGGGTCTGTTTTCTATAGATCCATTTTCTTCTATATTTGTCTGTCCTTGAACCAATAACAAACATTATTAACCAGATTTATAATTACCCTTATGACTGGTGGTATAGGCTCTTCAGCTCAGCTCTGATTTTTAGGGTATTCTGTGACAGACAGCATTTTAAGACAGTCTTGAGTTTCTGGGCCTCTGGTACACACACTCTTTACAGTCCCCTCCCCTTGAGTATGGGCAGGACCTAGGGATACACTGGAATAATGATTCATTGATTGATTTATGATATGCAGACAAAGAGATGGTATTGTCACTACTGTAATTATATTACATTATGAAAGACTACCAGGTAGCAAACTGGGAAAAAATTCTCCTGCTGCCTTTGAAGGTGTAAGTTGTCATGTTATGTGAGGGTGATATGCCGAGGACACGAAGGCGACCTCTGGGAGCTGAAAGTCACCCCCAGCTGACAGCCAGCAAGAAAACAAGGACCTCATCCTCATAGGTGCAAAGATCTGAATTCTACCAGCAACCAGAATGAGCTTGGAAATGGATTCTTCCCTGGTCAGTCTTCCAGATGAATATCAGCCTGGCTGACACCTTAACTGCATCCCTGTAAGACCCCCTGCAAGAAACCCGGCTGAGCTGCGCCTGGGCTTCTGCTCTACAGAAACTGTAAGATAACAAGTAGGTTTTATTTTAAGTACCAAAGTTTGTGGTAACTGTTATTGAGCAATAGAAAACTAATAAAAATTTGGATTTTCTTACCATTTTCATTTCCACATATATATGCTAAAATTATCTTGATTTCTAATAAGAAAACCTGCTAAAATGTGAATAGAAAGGTATTCAAATTTATTTACAAAGGTAAATTTGAAAGGTATTCAAATTTATTTACAAATTTATTTTACAAATTTTTGTAAAATTTATTTACAAATTTTAATTTGTAAATAAAATAGACAAGACTAATTTACTTTTCTTAAGTTCCTCTCATGACAACTTTGTTTTATCAGATTATAGAACTTAAACAGCTTGTGTTAGACTTACCCCTAGTTTAATTTTCTTTAGATGGTCTGGACTTGAAAATTTTAGTTTTAATTTTTAGTTACTTGATGAGAGTATATAGAAAATACTAACTAAATTTGGGATAGCAACTTTTATTAAGAAATTTTGATTGAATTAAAAATTGATTTTTTTTTAAATATAGAAATCTGTACATCCTTTTGGGTTTTCTTTTGTGTGTGTGGGTAGTAGATTATGATGGTTAAGTTTATTTTTTTCATTTTTTGGATGTCTGCAAATATTCTTGTTTTAATTGTTGTTCAAGTACAGTTGTCTCCATTTTTACCCCACCACAGCCCCCCGCCCCTCCTGTATACATTACAAAGTGATACTCATCAGTTTTATTTATTCCTTTATGTTTGTACCTTTTGTCTCCTAACTTACTACAGTGGCTAATAACTCAAATATAGTACCGAATACTGTATACCTAGCCCTAGCAGATATCCTTTTAATTTTCTCAGTCTTAAAGTAAAAATTTCTACTAAATAACTATTAAGAATGATGGCTGCTGTACATGTTTTTAACTAAAATATGTTAAATTAATACAGTTCCATTCTACTCCTAATTTTTTACATTTTGGAACAACTAAGTATGGGTTGAATTTATCAGATGCTGTTTCTGCAACTATTGAGATGACCATTTGAGTTTTCTCCTTTATTCTTTTAATGAGGAGGATGTGATGACTGATTTCAAATATTAAAGCAACTTTGCATTTCTGTAATAGGTCCTATTTCATCAAAATATATTACCCTCTTTATATATTGCTGGAATTTATTTGGAACACATATTTTATTTAAGCTATCTGTATGTGTATATATGTTCAAATGCAGAAAGAGATTAACTTGTAATTTTTTTCTGTGCTACTCTTGCCATGATTTGGTATGAAAATTATGCTGACTTCAAAGAGAACTAGAAAGTGTTTTTTTCTATTCTCAAGAAAACTCATATAAAATGGTATTTGTTTTGCCCTTCACTATTTAGAATAATTTGCTCATTAATTTGCATGAACTTTACTTTTATGAGGGAAGAGTATTTTGGAGTTTCAATTTTTTAAGTAAATACGAATCTTTAGTAGATATACATTTTTAAATTTAAATTTGTGTCACTTTGGGTGTAGATGTATATACATATATGTATACTCATAAAAATATGCATCATATAATTTTATTCCTTTTACTATGGTGTATTAACCTTTCATTACCTTTTTAAAGATTTTATTTTTATTTATTTTTAGAGAGAGGGGAAGGGATGGAGAGAGGGAGAGAAACAGCAATGTATGGTTGCCTCTCACATGGCCCTCACTGGGGACCTGGCCCGCAACCCAGGCATGTGCCCTGACTGGGAATCGAACCGGGACCCTCTGGTTCCCAGCCCACGCTCAATCCACTGAGCTACACCAGCCAGGGCTTTTTTTAAAAGATTTTATTTTTATTTATTTTTAGAGAGTCATTACCTTTTTAATATCTGTAGTCTCTTAAGTCATTACCTCTTCCAACTAAGATGATATATATATAAATTACTATTACATATATGATATATAAAAATTACTATACATAAATACATATATTTTATTAGTCATGTCAATCTTACCAGAATGTTGTGAATTTTATTAAACATTTCCGTAAACCATTAGCTTTGTTGATTTTCTATATTCCATGTTTGTAAATGTATAATTTTTCTTCTTTAATTTGCTGTTATTTTTCTTTTATCTTTTATTTTCAATTTTTATTTATTGATTTTAGAGAGACAGAGAGAGACATCTATTTGCTGTTACACCATTCATGCATTCATCACTTGACCTAGGATGGGACCTACAAATTTGGCGTATCAGCATGACGACTAACCAACTGAGCTACCCAGTCAGGGCCCTGCTGTTGTTTTTCTAGCTTTTAAACTCAGAATATTAAAATATCTAATATATGCCTTTAGGGCTTTTCTTCTGAAATACAAAGGAAAAAATATAGGCAAAATTAAAATGAAGAAAGGTTTAGAAATGTAGTTTCTATTTTTACCAGAAGGTTGTACATGTCAAAGGAAAAAGCAAGGATCACCTCCAGAAATGTTGGTTGAAATCACAACTTCAGACTCAAATATTTGACTAAGGAATTGCAGTTAATTCTAATGGGAGCTAACTGGTCCTAGAAAACATATCATCAGTTATTTTAATAAGGTTATTTTTAGCAGTATGCATAACACATTGGGGCACTAATTTTAATGTCCCATGCAGCACTACTGCTGGCTTGCATTATTACGAACACCTCTCATGGGCATAGAAACATGAAAGAGGTCATAGGTGAGAAAGATGACAAACTGTGAAACTATTAATTAGATTTTAAAACAAAGTAAAAGGATGAATCAACAATATCTCTGAAATTTTAGCCTGAGTGAAGATGGTGGAATGGGGTAGCTATGTCATCCAGGGAAAGTGGGACTTCTAAAAAGTAACTGTTTTGAATGAGACTAAGCACAATGGAAGTAAGAGATAAAAGGGTTAAGGATGATAGGAGCTTCTGCTTCGTTTTGGATTGATTCCCTAAATGGTAAGTAAGGAGTAGGGATTACCCCAACTAGCAAGTACTCTGAAATGAACCAGAGGCCATAGATAAGAAATGGGGAAATATAAGGATGTCAAAGTAAAATGCAACTAAAAAAACAGGTTGTTATTCTAAAAAGCTAAAGAGATGAAGTGAAGATTTATTTTTTTAATTATATTTTATTGATTATGCTATTATACTTGTCCCAATTTTCTCTTCTTTGTCCCCCCCCACCCAGCACACCCCACTCCCTCAGGCAATCCCCACACTATTGTTCATGTCCATGGGTTACGCATAGGTCCTGTGGCTACTCCATTTCCTATACTGTACTTTACATCCCCATAGCTATTCTATAACTATGTATTTGTAATTCTTTTTTTTTTAAAGATTTTATTTATTTATTTTTAGAGAGAGGGGAAGGGAGGGAGAAAGAGAGGGAGAGAAACAGCAATGTATGGTTGCTCCTCACATGGCCCCCACTGGGGACCTGGCCCGCAACCCAGGCATGTGCCCTGATGGGGAATCGAACTGGGACCCTCTGGTTCCCAGCCCGCACTCAATCCACTGAGCTACACCAGCCAGGGCTTGTATTTATAATTCTTAATCCCCTAACCTATTCACCCATTCTCTCACAGTCCCCTCCCATCTGGCAACCATAAAAATGCTCTCTATCCATGATCCTGTTCTTGTACTTCTTTATTTAGTTTTCTAGATTCAATTGTTGATAGATATATATTTATTGCAATTTTATTGTTCATAGTTTTGATATTTTTTTCTTAAGTAAGTTCCTTTAACATTTCATACAACAATGGCTTGGAGATGATGAACTCCTTCAGTTTTTTCTTGTCTATGAAGCTCTTTATCTGCCCTTCAATTCTAAACGATAGCTCTGCTGGATAGAGAAGTCTTGGCTGTAGGTCCCTGCTTTTCATGACTTTGAACATTTCTTGCCAATCCCTTGTAGCCTACAAAGTTCCTTTTGAGAAATCAGCTTACAGTCTTATGGGAATTCCCCTGTAGGTAACTGACTGCTTTTTCTCTTGCTGCTTTTAAGATTCTCTTTGTCTATAACCTCTGGCATTTTAACTATGGTGTGCCTTGGAGCACGCTTCTTTACATCCATCTTGTTTCAGACTCTCTGTGCTTTCTGGACTTTCATGTCTATTTCCGTCATCAAATTAGGGAAGTTTTCTTTCATTATTTTTTCAAATAGATTTTCAATTTCTTGTACATTCTCTTCTTTTTCTGGCATCCCTATGATGCAAATGTTGGAAGTTCTAAGTTGTCCCAAAGGCTGCTTATAGTACCCTCATTTTTTTGGATTCTCTTTTCTTCTTGCTGTTCTGATTGGTTATTTTTTGCTTCCTTATGTTCCAAATCACTGATTTGATTCTCAGCTAAATTCATCCAATTATTGTTTCCCTGAAAATTATTCTTTATTACAATTAGTGTATCCTTTGTTTCTGACTGGATCTTTTTTTGCTGTTGAGGTCCTCCCTAAGTTCCTTGAAGATCCTTATAACCAATGTTTTGAACTCTGAATCTGATAGATTGCTCGTCTCCATTTTGTTTAAATCTTTTTCTGGAGTTTTGATCTGTTCTTTCATTTTGACCACGTTTCTTTGTCTCCTCATTTTGGCAGCCTCCCTGTGCTTGTTTCTATGTATTAGGTAGAGCTGCTATGGCTCCCTGTTAGCAGCATGGCCCAATGTACTAGGTGTCCTTTAAGGTCCAGTGGCACAGCTTCCCTATCACCCAAGCTGGGTACTTGAGGTGTGCCCTTCATGTGGGCTGGGTACACATTCCTCTTGCAGTTGAGCCTTGATTCCTGTTGGCAGATCATGGGAGAGATTTACCCACGCCAGTCAGTGGCAAGGATTAGCTGTGGCCACTGACCACCAACCTCTGCCCTCCATGGAGGATCAGCTGTGCAGGCGCAGGGTCATGGTGTTTCAATGTGGCCTGTAGCTGTCCACTGGGTTACCAGGCTCTGGGGTTTCCCAGGTGGTGAAGGCCAAGGTCAGCCCCCATTTGTGTTTTGCCCAGGGCCACCCTGCTTGAGCTATAGGGCAATCTGAGATGGCTGCTACTTGTTTTGGTCTTTTAAATTCCCAGGCAAAGCCAAGCTGTGAATCTAGGCTGGTCGCTGCTAGTATTGGGCCTTTGGCCACTTATAAGAGGTACATGGACTGAATACTCATTGCAGCTAACTATTGTTTATTTCAGAGGATTTAGGAAGCTGTGAAGCATGAGCCAATGCCACCCATTCATATGGAAAAGCAGCTTGGGTGGGCCCATAAGTTGGGTGGGATGGAGTATCTGGGTACCTCCAGGGTGGAGCAAACAGTGTTAGCCAGGTAGATGGAGTGTCAGATATGGCATCAGCTGGCTGGCTCTATGGCTCTGTGTGGGGAGGGTTCAGAAAAGAGAGAATGGTCTCTCTCTACCGTTCTGTTGGGAGAAAGCTATCCCCCAGCTCTTGCCTTAATGTCAGATACTTCAGTTTCTCCCTGTGTGTCACTGGTGCCTTTTAAACTGCAACCCCCATACTGCAGCTCGGAGGGAGTGAATCTAAGTCGGTGTGTGGGTTCTTTAAGAGGAACTTGTTGGGACCTCATATGTTTCTTCCACTGACACGATCACCACTGGGTTTTGCAGCCAAAAGTTATGGGTACTTATCTTCCTGGCACTGAAACCCCAGGCTGGGGGGCCTGGTGTGGGGCTGGGACTCGTCGCTCCCGAGATATCCTTCCCAAATCTTTATGCACCACACATGGATGTGGGACCAGCTAGTTCCACATCTCTACACTTCCTACCAGTCTGGATGGATGCGGTTTCTTTAATTCTGTAGTTGTCGGACCTCCATTCCACTCAATTTCTGATAGTTCTGAGTGATGGCGTTCTATATTTCAGTTGTAATTCTGATGCAGTTGTGCGAGGAGGTGAGCCATGTTTACCTATGCCACCATCTTGACTGTAAGTCCTAAGTGAAGATTTAGATTGGAAATATTCATCAAGGAGGGATCAAGAAAGCTAAAAATGAAGTTAGCAGCAGGCTTTGGGGATTTGTTAAAAAACGCTTTGGTAAATGCGCTTCCTCCGAGTCGTTTTAAAAACAAATTTCTCAATTCAAAGAAAGTTAAATCTCTCTTTCACTACCTTTGTTTTGGAATTATGAATATTTCTCTAGTTAAAACTATTACATTTTCAAGTACTTCTGAAGCTATTTTATATATATTCTAGGATTATCCAAATCAGTAAATATATTATAGAAAAAAAGAAGCTAAGTTTCTCACTGTCAGAGAAACAATTTACATATAAGGTTAGATGGAAATGTAAGATGCACCTAGTGGAATTAAAATAAATATAAATATCTATGTGTTCATGAATTAGAATACATACATATATTGTCTAGTTCTATAGTTCTGCCTGGTAAGCAGGGCATAGAGGCAAACATACCCTAGTACCAATGAGCACACCAAGTACCCAAATCATGTAGGAAAATATATATATAAATATAATTATAATTATTATACATAATAAAACTATATCTATATAACTATATATCTCAAAACATACATAATCATTTGAGGAAACTAGAAATACATATCCAATGTAAGGTAATCACAGTTTTGATTTTTTTTTTTTTTTGGTCCTCTACCAAGGATATGCCTGTTTCAAAAATGGATTTAGAGGAAGGGACAGAGAAAAACATCAATCGGTTGCCTCCCTTACACTGCTTGACCAGGGATGGAACTCACAACCTAGGAATATGCCCTAACCAGGAATCAAACCTGTGACCCTTTGGTTTATGGCATAATACTCTAAGCAACTGAGCCACCCAACCAGGGTAACCTTAATTCTTTTTGTTTTAAAGTCTTTATGGTCACCTATACATAGTGATTCTGTCTGTCTGTCTGTCTATCTATCTATCTACCTGTCTCTCTATCTATCTATAACCTATCTATATACCATCTATCTATCCATCCATCCTATCACCTGTGTCTATAATGTCCCAGGCATGTATAATATTCCTGTTCTCTAACCATACAAAATACAGAAGAGCTTTCTTTCCTCCTGCCTCTTATTTTCATATGTAAGAGACAAATATTAAAAAACAGAAATAAAATACACCTTCAGATTGTAGTAATTACTGTGAACAAAATGGAAATGTATCATGAGACAGTAACTTGACTGGGTTGACAGGGAGAAAGAGTTGTCTCTGAAACAGGGTGGTGAGGACTGACAAAGCTCTTCTGCTCAGATACCTAAAGGACATTAGTAAATTTTCTCTAGCTGCAGAAACGTGTTTCTGAACAAAAGCCAGGGAAAGATTTTGGCATATTGACAAACAGTAAAGAAGCCACTGTGCCTAGATCTTAAAGGAGAGTGGTGTGTGGATTGTGAAATTAGAGGTAGGTAGAAATAAATTTGTAAACATTCAGATTTGGATTTTACTTCAAAACTCTAGCAAAAACTTAACATAATTAGAGATTAAAAATTTTGAGCTTAGTACATTCAGCAGAGAATGAAAATTTTACTTCTGTACTCATAAAACTAGAATTGCTTTTTATTACATACATATATTACTTTGGGGAATTAAATTTCAAGTATCAAAACTGAGCAGAACTATATAAATTGATTGCATGGCAATTAATTTTCCACCCCATCCCAAAACTGAGCCTGGAGCTCCTTTCTTCCACATAACTTTTCGAACACAAATAAGTATCTCCAGGAAAGTGGACATACCTAAGGAATACAAAAATCATCTGGCTGTAGAAAATCAATACTACTGCCAAAAACATAATTTATTGATAATGTTAGACACTGTTTTTTTCTTTACTTTAAAAGAGACTAGGAATACAGTGAATGAGTATTTTCCAAAGGCTCTTAATTGTACTCCACTTTAATGACAACTTTTGGTATGACATTTAACTCTGTAAAGAAGTATTCCCAGTCATGCCTTCACTGTTTGTGGTTCTCTAAGAATAGCAGATACCAGTTAACAAATTCATGTATTCAGTAACTCTGTTGCCATTTGTGCCTTTCTTCGTAAGTTTATTTTGGAAAGGCTGTGATAAATGGTTACCTGTTTCTATTCCTCATTAGTTTATCTCTGAATTCACTGTCTCCTGGTCTCAAGGATGATTGCAGAAATATGACCATAAAACAGTAGCTTCTCATTACACCTGGAAGCAGTAGGAGTGCAGTACTTATAATCTCATCTCAATGGAGAGTTGGGGCTGTGCATATGCTCTCATTTTCTCTACTGGGGATTATAATGAATATATATATATATATATATATATATTCTCATTTACTGTGCTGTGGTATTGGAGAGTTACACATAAAATTGAGTGTTCTGCACCATAAGTAATATGAGGAAGGTAGATACTAGTTGAAGTACAGCTACTGTTTTTTCCTTAGAGTTTCCAGTTTTCATTTCCATTTGATTTTTGCTCCTCAAAGTTTTACAATTAGAAAATTCTGGTAACAGTAAACAAATAACAAAATGAAATGAATACAAATACTGAAGAGAATATGAGTTTAGAAAAAATAAGACAAACTGTCAATGTTATGTATGACACCCTCTTCCCCCCCGCAACCCCTTCACCCTGAGATTATCATTCAAGTAAAATACAAATGAGAGATAACATGGTAACAAGTTCACACGACAAAGAAATAATTTTAGTTTTGAACTTTCCTGTGTTCATTCCAATCCATTAGCTATCAGCTTTCTTATATAAGGAATTACATAATTCCTTATAATAATTCCTTTGCTTATAATAATTCTAAATGAAGCAGTTTGGTTTAGAGCTCTTTTATAAATATAATGTTAAACAATTGCATAACAATTTCAGAGAGGTAAGTAGAGTTCAAAGAGAAGGACAAAGAAAAACCCACAGTTCACATAGCTTATAAATTATGTTTCCAAACTCCTCCAAAGTGAAACCAGAGACAAGAGTAAAATTTTAGCCCTCAAAGGCTAAATAGTGTTATGTATTTCCAAGCAGCCTGCTAATGTATTATACAAACAAATCTAAACTCAATTTGCCCACTTTTTATTAAGAAATCTAATAATTATTTAGACTTACGGCTTTAAATAAAGAGGACGTACATATACAAATGTAGACAGTATTACTGGTAAGTTTAACTCACTAGCATTGGGAATAATTAAATCACCTCTCTTTCTAACGTTTACATTAAATTCTGTGGCCCTCATCAGCTCATATGAACAGGACATCCAATTTCTTTGCCTTGGAATTTCCCACCTAAGTTCGGTCCTTATAAAAATCCAAAGAGACTAATTCTCTTTCCAAATTCACAACAAAGAGAGAACTAGAGAATTAAACATTTTTGGCTGCTATTCTCTCATGCAAGGCTTGCTGCAGGAAATACTTTACCACTACGAAGTTGGTCTTGTTAGTCTAAGGCTCTGTGCAGATTATACAGTCCCTTTCTGGCATTAACCAACAGTGGCTATCTGAGTAGTCCCCTAGGTTAATAGGTCTTTAGTTACCTTTCAAATGGAAATATCACTCAGTATTCCATTCAGTGACTAGCAGTACCAAACTCAACACTACCCTACTTGCTTTCATCCACTGATAATACATACAACTACTCGAGTTTAAAATTGGACCCAGATTCACTCCAGTTGTGCCCAAGATAACCTCCCATTTCAAGGTCCTAAGACTTCATTCCTGATCACCCCATCCATCAGAGTTCCTAATAATACTTGACTCTGTTGAGGGGTTCCTACTCTTCAACTCTCTCTTTCCAGTGGGTACCTAGGCAGATATCTTTAATCCTTTTCAGGAGACCAGGTATGGTTGAGTACGGTAACATTTTTCTCTGGCTGGATGGCTCAGTTGGTTGGAGCATTGTCATCCACTGGAGCATCATCCATACGCCAAAAGGTTGTGGTTTTGATCCCCAGGGTCAGGGCACCTCTGAGAGGGAACTGATCAATGCTTCTCTTTCACATCAGTGTTTCTCTCCCCGCCCCCACTGTCTTCCTCCTTCCCTCCCTCCCTCCCTCCCTCCCTCTCTCTCTCTAATCAGTTAAAAAAACAAAACAAAACAAAAAAAAACGGAAAGGAAAGGGAGCGCAAAGGAAAGACAATGCGGGACATCTGTAACTGTGTCAACAATAAAATAAAAAATACATAAAAATAGAAAAGCATTCCAGTAAGAGGAGCATTCAGAATAAATGCTCTTCATTTTATGATTCCTTAAATGATATATAACGAATATAAGCCTTCAAATCTGTATAAGAAATTGCAGAGCTCAGGACATGAGATT
>PVJI01010398.1:0-60634 GCA_004026765.1 Micronycteris hirsuta | reverse complement strand
AGTGGGATGGTTCTCTTCTTCAACCTTCCTTGCCTTGACTCTTTTTGAATCTTGCTGAAGACTTTCTGTTTGCTTTCTTATTTCAATCCAGTCTGCCCTGAGATTTCCCTTCTTTACATTTAAGAATCTTACTTCTCTTTAAATGAAGTATTTCTCTATCTGTAATGCTTATGGGTTTAATTGGAGAATAACTATTTTACGGAGGCAGTTGTCTACACGTTACAATTTTTAACCATCCCAAGGGCCCTACAAGGTAAGCGTTATGTTTCCCACTTTAGAGATAAGAAGAACAAGGCTTGCAGGCAAGCTATGCTATTTATTTAATGGGTATCATGGTTGGGATTCACATTAAGATCGGTGTGACTCCAAAGCCACCACTCCGCCTCACTCCTCCCATCACAGGTAATGAGTCTTTATCAATAACACCCCAAGGAAGTTTGCATCGTCCAATCAGGACTTGTTATTACTAATTACCCTAAAACTGGGATAATTACACAGGTCTAGTCTGTATGCCTCTATGCTTCAATTAATTTAAACAATTAATATTCAGCCCTTTTCTCTACAGTGTTCTAATATTGTGTGTGTTTGTAAAAGATACAAACTCAATAAAAAATATCTTAGATCAGGTTTACTAAAAGCAGACATTGAGAGGAAAATTCACATGCAGGTCATTTATTCAGGAAGTGTTCCCAAGAGTAAACAGTAAGGGAATGAGGGAAGCAGGATAAAAAAGCTTAAAAAGCCATGTACAGGGGTGACATCGTGTAAAGTCCCAGCCTCACTTTCACCAGCAGCCTCAATCTCTGTCCGCTAAAGCCAAAAGCTCTAGAGCGTAAATTACACGTCCCAGTTCGTTCTAACCGGAGGCCAAGGAGCCAGGCCTCGCTCAGCCATTGGCTAAGGGCCATGTCCGAGGGATGCAAACTCCCAGGTACGTCCAATGTGTGGGAATGGCAAATGCAGCTCAAGAAGTCAGGGGCAATTCTTCAAGAGAGTCTCTGACACCAACCGTTAGAAAGAAAAGCCCACACTACTTTTGAGGGGAAGTAGAAAAATCTGAAGCAGTTTGGACACAGCACAAATAACTGGTGAAAGGATAATGGGAATTACAGTTATCAAACTACAAGGCCCAAAGAATGAAAGAGTGAAATTCTGACTCTCGGAATGAAAAACTGTTTATTACTGTTGCAGATGATTTGTTTCTTAAGCATATATTAGTTCACAATGATGCTTTTCGTCTAAAAGGATGTGAGGGGGCTGCCTCCCAGACTATACTCATTCCCGATCTCGTAACCTTCCTCGTTTATTTTACAGCACTTGTCAGTATCTGAAGTATATTCAGCCCTTCATTTGAGGATTATCTGTTTTTCCCCCAACACTAGAGTATAAGCTCCTTGAAAGCAAGGCCTATAACTGTCAAGTTTGTTTCTTGACCCAATGCCTGGAGTTTTTAGGCCTGAGATAAATGTTTGTTAAATGAATACATTCAGAATTATTACCTCATTCTCAAGAATATTATGATCTGGTTGGGGGAATGGAGATACATGCATTAAAATAAGATTTCTAAAGTTTCATGGCTCCCATAAGATATTCTTATATGGTGCCAAAAAGCAAAGCCTGATAAGCAAATGCATTTTTTCCCATCAATCTTTGGACTCCAACACAACGTGTCTTGAAATTGTTTTATGAAGCTTTCTACAAGAGAATTTTAACTTCTACTCACCTACCAGCGTCTTGATCTATATAGGCTAACTTCTGCCTTGTTACCATGGTACTCCATCCATGTACATAAAAATTAAATGTTAGAGCAACTGTATTCAATATACAGAATTCAGATTTTTCCTGCTCCAAGGCAAGTTAAAAGCAATACAATTTTTCCATTTAAAAAATCTACTTCATTTAAGAATGTTGTTCCTACAGACTGGTTTTTTTTTAAATGTCTTTATTTAACCATTTTCCTGTTCTCAGCTTCCAGTTCAAACCCCTGGCATTTCCCTGATGTGTTCATTTTAACTGCAAACGCCTAATCAGAATTTTAAGGCTAATTAGCAGGTTGGCTAACTTTCAGAAAGAAATACCAGTGGTGTTTTCAACAGGCTGGCAGGATGTCTCCAATTATAAAGATGGAAGAAATAAAAGCAACAGGATGGTAAAATCCATTGAAGGACAGATTGCATTTTATAGGAAAAGATATAACTTCATTTAGCTTTGGTCTTTATGTCTTGCAAATGTGCTTTGCACTCCTACCTACATCCCATGGGTCTCAACCTCAATATTTATGTGCTGGAATATTTCATTGCCCTGTAAACCAAGAGACAACTGAGTATTTTTATTCTCTGGGAAAAAAAAAATGTGTTTTACCAGGTAGTTTCAGGCAGTGCCACTTCTTACTCACAATTTCATGCATCAACTCTCAGGAGGATACAAAGCTATATCAACAAGAAGCCTCGATCTTCTTCCTCCCGCTTCTTATATTAGATATTAACCATATCTAAGTTTTAGTTAAATATGATTCAACTGCAACCTAATTTCAATGACCGAAACCCAAGATAAAGGTTTAAGTTCTTTTTGTTTTGTTTTGTTTTGTTTTCACATAAATTTCAAAAAATCTTTATGGGAGGAAATCTTTGTACTTAAATACCAAATTCGGGTTTAAAGTTGACATTCCTCCAAAAAGAAATAGAAAGAACTTCTGTATAACTGACCCCCAACCCTTAAAAAACATCATGAACCAATACTTCTTTCAATATTCAAAAACAGTGACTGTTTCTCAAGAGAGAAGATGCTCACTTGTAGAGATCAGTCTCACTTGCCATTCCAGACGGCAAGCTTCCTTTCCCAATTCCACAGTGGGTTCTGATTCTTTCAAAGTTTTCCATCCCAATTTCCTGGATGCTCAGTTTCTGGTTTCTGCTCCCAAGTCCTTCATGCCCTGAGTATCTTCCGTTGGCATTATGTTGGAGAGCAGAACCCAGGCACCTGGCCAGAGTGAGCTCCCCTATCTGACAAGGTGATCATATATTCTGTGAACCAAGCCCCAAATCTCTCAATACATGAGTTATTTCCCAAATTAAATTCTATGGGATTCTTTACCTATCTATATATCTATCTATCTATCTCTCCCATGTTCTCTCAATGTCTCTCTCTCTCTCTCACACACTCACATAAAAGGAGTCTGTAGTGAAATAAATGTGAGAGATGCAGATTTAAAACAAAAGAGATGTATGTATTAGGAAATTTCTCAAAGCATATAGCATATTAATATACATTCAGAATATCAAAAAAAGTGATAGCAGATGTAGTGTTTTCAAAATTTGCTTGACGGAAGATCTTTTTTTTCAAAGAACATGCTCTATTGCCACACCTATTGATCAGCCTCTTACTATGCGCCTTGTGTTGGTTTTAACAAATGCATAGCAAGATGAATCACCAGATTTCCTACCCTACAGAAGCTTAGAATTCAGGGAACAGATCACATTTTCTATAACTGTGCTCTCCACATATGGCTACTTAATTTTAATTAAAATTCTCAGTTTCTTAGTCTTATTAGTTGTATTTCAACTTCTCAATACGTGCATTGTGACCAGTGGCTGCCATACTGATGGAGCAGATAAAAAAATATTTCCATCATTGCAGAATATTCTAGTGGCTGGAACTTCTTGAGAACATTACCTTATTTTTATTAACTATACATTAATAAGCACGGTCATTTATTTTTATGTCATTTCTTCCAAAGACTACAAACTTTATCTGATCTTATCCTACAGCACGTCATCCTGTTACTGCAGTTGAGAAGTTACACTCATAGAAATTATTCCTTCTTCTATTATTATTTAACTCTCCACTGGGCTACTTCTGGACCTACTGTGTGATCTGAACGTAAGAGGATTGACGGGTGTTAACAATCAGACAGTGACCCTAGAATCAGAGATTTCAGAGTCTGGAAAAGCCCCTAAAGATGATTCATTCCAATTCTCTCAGTTTTAAAACTTAGAAATTGAAGCTCAGAGACATAGAAACTTGTCCTACATCACTAAGACACTAAATGGCGAAGGCCGTTATTAGAATGACTGCAGGCAATGCCCTGAGTCTTACAAACTGCCCTTCACGAGGAAGAAGTCACAGAACAGCACACTGGGAGCTAACGACTGCAGCTACACACAGCAGGGCCTTCCTATGAATATTCCTGTGCAAATGTGTTGAATGGAGCACTTCTCCATGAGATTATTCTCATTGGCACAAATTTAAATTTTACTGAAATGTAGTATGCATTGTAAATAGTAAACCCGGAAGAGAAATACCCACAAGCACTATCTAAAAGTGTGTGTGTGTGTGTGTGTGTGTGTGTGTGTGTGTGTACATATGAATCTGTGCATAGGGTCAGGAAAGAGAACGCAGATTTTTATTTCTCAGTACTCAATTACATAATCATAAATGCTTGCCAGTCTTATAGGCCTTGACAGTTCCAGTGGTTTGAACCCATATTATTGCATCAACCTCACAGCATCCTATCAGGTAGGTATTTTTTACATGTGAGAAAACTGAGATTCAGAGAGATTATAAATCATTCAGTCATGAGTCTCATGACTGCTACACAGAAACCAGAACTCATATTCAGCTTTTTTCATGTCTAAAACGGATGCATTTACTACCACATCATAGCTGCCTCTTTAAAAAACGTGACAAAAATACTTGTGTGCTGTTGATAGGAATGCAAGATGGTACTGCTGCTCTGAAAAAAAGTATGGCAGCTCTTCAAAAAATTAAAAATAGAATTCTCCTATGATCCAGCAGTTTCACTTTCGGATATATACCCAAAAGAACTGAAATCATAGTCCTGAAGAGATATGTGTACACCCCGTCCATAGCAGCACACTCACAATAACTAAAACACGGAGGCGACCCAAGTGCCCAAGATGCAGCACACCCTTACAGTGGGATACCAGTCAGCCACAAGAAAGAAGTGAACTTCTGACATAAGCTGCAACACGGGTAAAACTTGAGGAAGTTACGCTAAGTGAAAGAAGCCAGTCACAGAAAAACCAATATTGTATGATTCTACTTAGATGAAATACTAGCGTAGTCAAAATCATAGAGACGAGAAGTGAAATGGTGGCTGTCCGGGGTTGGGGGAAGGAGGGAATGGAGAGTTATTGTTAAATGGATACAGAATTTCAGTTTTACAAGAAGAGCTGTGGAGGTGGACAGTGCTGATGGTTGCACAGCACTGCGAATGTATATAATCCCACTGAACCATACACTTAAAGAAAATTAAGGTAGGGCATTTTGTTATGTGTATTTTACCATAATAAAAAAAAATGGGGCAGGATCACTTCTACTGAACACATCATTTATACTCCTCCCAAACTCTTTTTGCAACAAAATCAAGCGTGTAAATAATCACATACTGCTCTGACTGGTGTAGCTCAGTGGATTGAGTGCCAGCCTGCAAACCAAAGGGTCACCGGTTCAATTCCCAGTCAGGGCACATGCGTGGGTTGCAGGTGGGGTCCCCAGTGGGGAGTGTGGGAGAGACAACTACACATTAATGTTTCTCTCCCTCTCTCTCTCCATCCCTTCCCCTCTCTCTAAAAATAATTAATAAAATCTTTTTAATTTTTTTTAAATCAGGTACTAACTTATTTGGTATATCATTGGCATATTAGTAATTCCAGCAATATCTTATAGTGGTCAGACATTACCATCAAATGTGGATCATTTCCTTTTCCATGTGAGTCCACAAACTTCCTATCTGCAATTAACTTTGTCTTCAGTGGGTGCAAATATCATAAAGCAACCCCATCTTCTGTTAAAGAGTCAGTTCACTAGAATGAATGTTTGTTTCCCCCAAAATTTATGTGTGGAAATTCAATTTCTAACATGATGATGTTTGGAGGTGGGGCCTTTGGGACACAATGGGATCGTGAAGACAGAACTCTCATAAATGAGAGTATTGCCCTTGTAAAGCAGACTCCAAAAACCTCCTTTGCCCCTTCTACCTGGGAGAAGAAAGCACAAAGGCAGCAGTCTGTGGACCAGGCAGCACGCTGTCACCTTACATGTATTCTGCGGGTGCCTTGAACTTGGACTCCCAGCCTCCAAAACTATGAGAAATAGATTTCTGTTGTTTATAACCCACCAGTCTATGATATTCTGTTATGGCAGCCTGAGTGAACCAAGACAGACAAACAGCTTGAAGATCAGAAAAGATCATGTACAAGAGGGATTAAGAACCTGGACGCAGGAGCCAGACAGTGAGGGTATTATTTCCTGATTCTGAGATTTCTCCACCTGTCTTCCAGATCAATAGAACTGATAGAATTGAAGACTGGCCCTTAAAAACCGCTCATGAACTTCTCCTGCTCTTCCCCCATCTGACTGCCTGGATTGGATATGACTTCAGCAACTATGGACACTGCATTGCATTGGCAGAATCTCCAGCTGCCTGAGCCCCTGAATGCTGGCAGAGCCGCCACCCCGATACGTGGGTTCCTGAATGACCACCAGAAGGAGAGTCACGCTGCTCATGTTTCACCTGCCAGAGGCTACTGCATGTGCGACAGGCAGGTACCTTGTGTTGCAAGTCACCTTATACAAGTGTCTATTTGTTGCACTTGATCTTAGCCAAAAGTCTGAGAAGCAAATGTCTCTTTGTTATAGCAGTTAGCATTATCCTAGCAAATACACCTTTTTACCGGTGTCACTATGTCAGGGAGAATCCTTTCCAAGCTTACTCAGAGTTATGTACAACCTTTTAGGTATTTTCCAATAATTCATTTAAGTTTTGCAATGCCTGGAAAAGTAAAGTTTCCTTTTACCTGTGATGTATCATGGGGAACAATAAAGAGTGTAAGATCAGAGTGTGACTGGAATTTTATTGATGGCCCAAGGCAAAATAAAACTCAGCCTGCTCTTTTGTAGCAATATTAGATCTGCTGCTCTTTCAGCAGTAAAATCCTGTGTTGTCAGCAGCTACTGAGAGCAGATATGACTCAGAGGACACATAAAAGCATACATGTAAGGTAAGGAGCTATTACATTTAGAAAATCATTTTTTGTAACTTAAGTGCACTCTAACATTTCATATTTTAAGTAATCAAAATCACATTCAGAACTCAGAATCTCAAAAACATTATGCTCCTCTATTTATGTCCTAATTGCATGAGATGGAAAAAAGGCACAAAAGGTACACAAGCGCGTGCAGAAGGCCCCGAATTTTCCATGTCGAAGGGAATGTAAGATCAGTGAGCACGACAGTTTCATTCTGTAGTGGAGGGACGCAGGGCCTGAAAGCGCGGTGAACTGCACAGCATCATCCAACCGCGTCAGAATTAAAATTCAGCTCTCAGCATTTGTTTTGGTTTTCAGAGTACACATTTTGCAGGTAGATTAAGTCCCAATGCTTAGACTTGTGGAATCGTGTATGTTATACAATGGTAGTCTTCAACTTTTCTTCAAAAAGTGACATCAGGTCGTGATTTCTTTAATGGTATTTGAGTTTGCAAGCGTAACAGTTCTCAGACCTAGTAGCATCTGGTACATGGATGGTATTGAATATATATTGGTTGGTGGGGGTTATGTCTGTCAAGCTTCTGGTCCTAAAATAAGGTTTTGCTATGGCCTCATAGTCCAACTGTCCAGAATTCCCATTTTTTAAAAAGAAGAAAAAGTTTAGGAAAGACAGAGTGAAAGAAAGACCAGCTGCAGAGTGTAATATTTACTCTTAAATACGAAACATTTCTCAGAACCCAAACATGACGTTTTATAGGCATCATGTAATCTAATCACTCCTTGTGTTTTGAGCACGTACGAAAGACTCCTGGATCAGCCATAATAGAGTAACGGGTATAGGACCCATGCTCACTATAAAAACATATATGTAACTGAACGAAATGTGTAAAGCAACTGTTTTGGGGCACTAGATAACAGACATAGTAGATGTGTTCCTTGAGAGAAAAGAAATGCTAAGGTGAGTTTAGCATTTGCTCCAGTATTCTACCTTTCCAAGCTGCAACTCTCTGGAGACCAAACATACACTTCACTGGCCGGCAGAGGAAACAGAATGTGGAAATGCAACTACCCAGAAAACAATGGAATGACATCTTTAAGGTATTATCAGACAAAAGCTGTCAAATCCACAATTCTGTAACCTACAAAAATCTTGTTTAAAAGGGGGTAATAAGTAGATTTTCAGGCAAACAGAAACAAAATTTCTCACTAGTAGACTTGGACTACAAGAAATGTTACCCCCAAAAAAGGAGAAAGAAAAAGAAAATGTTACAAGATGACTTTCAGGTTCAGGTTTAATGACACTAGATATCAACATAGACCTACAAGCAGGAGTGGGCAAATACAGACTGTGAGTCAAATCTACCTGCTTTTCGGCGGTTCATGGGCTAAGATGACTTTCACTTATTTAAATGGTTTGAAAAAAATAAATGGAACAATAATATTTTGAAACCTACATGAAATAATATTTTGAAACCTGTGTGAACTGGTAAAATGTATTAATAAAAGTTTATTGGAACACGGCCACAATCGTTGGTTTACAAACTGGCTGTGGCTGGTTTCACTCTGGTGGTAACGCTGAGTAGCTGTGGCAGACCATGTTGCCCACAGAGCATTAAATATTCACCCTCTGGCCCAGGACGGAAAACGTGTACAGATGCCTGATGTGCAAGAAGGAATGAAGAGCACTGAAAATGATAAATATGTAGGAAATATATAAAAAACACCTTTCCTCGTTTTTTTACTTTATTAAAAAGATTAAAGCAAAAGTAATGGAATGAGATTGTAAAATTTAAACATGTAGAAGTAAAAAAAAATGGCAACAACAGGAGAAATGATAGGAGAGTAAACAGAAGCATAGTAGTGTGAGGCTTTTACAGTATACACGAAAGGATATGCCTTCGTCAGCTCAGCCTGCTATAACACGATGCCACAGATGGGATGGCTTAAATAACAAATATTTATTTCTCACAGTTCTGGAGACTGGGAAGTCCGAGATCAATGTGCTGGCAATTTGATTCCAGTGCAGACGCTCTTCCTGGTTTGGAGACAACATCTTACTGTATCCTCACCTGTCTCTTCTAATAGCATCTTATCCCATCTTGTCCCTTTAGGCTTCTTATCCCACCATAAGGGCTCCACCCTCCTGACTTAATTGCCTCTCTCAGGCCCTACCTCCAAACGCCATCACATTAGGAATTTTGTTTCAACATATGAATCTGAAAAAGGAGAGACACTAGACAGTCCGTCTATAGCAGCAGGAGTGGTTGTGTTAATAGCAGGTAAATTATACTTTAAAACAAGAATTTCACCAAGAATAAAGATAAAGGAGTCACATTGATGAACACATCAACTCAAGAAGGTGTATCAACCTTACATGTGTATGTACCTAAAAAGAGAACTGCAAAATAAAGCAAAAAACAGGCATAATTAAGAAGAAAGAGATAAATCTACACTTATAGTTGAATATTTCAAAACGCCTCTCTCAATATTTGACAGGGAAAATGGACAGGAAATCAGAACATAGAAGATTGAATAACTATAAATGGACATTAATAAAATATCCCCAAAACAGAAGGATACACATTATTTTCAAGTACACATGGTATTATATTTAATCACCAAGATAGACCATGTGCTGATTCATGTTGCAATAATTTTAAAGGATTGGATAAATTTCTTGCTTTTTAAAAATAATTTTTTTAATTATAAGAAGTTTAAAGATCAAAGAACTATTTAAATGCTGCTTGCATCTGGACTCCTCCCTCCCCCCAAAATACAGTATTTTTGATAGAACCCTCTTTAATAGGTTTAAGAAGCCCGTGCTACTTGATGATAAAATCCATCTAAAAAATGATGTTATTAATTGGATTTTAAAAATTAGTATTCTATTTTCTCTTCCAGGTTATTTTATAAGCCAAGTGATATCCACAACATACCAAAGAAAGCCTCTTAGTGAGAAAAATGTTTTTAAATAATAAATCAAAAGATAAATGACCAAAACTCAACTGTTCTGAAAACCAATTGTAAGCATTGTGTTCATGTTATTAATTAATTAATGTATTTACTAATTAATTAAAAATGCCTGGAAATTATTCTTTCAAATAATTGAAGTGTTTTAAAGATTATATCCACCATCTCAAAGGAAAAGGGATACTGGTAAGTCAAATTCCTTCCTAATTCAAACAGGATTTATGGATATAACTTACAGTTCTTTTTCATGTCATACATACAGTTCTATGAAAAGCATTTCTGTTTAAGATAATCTATCAAAATAAACCTAGTCAGCTATGACAGGAATACATAAGAGACTATGTAGGCATACAGCCTGATGTTTTTTTCACTAAGGCAGTCACATAACAGTTCTTTAAGTACATATGGCTTGGTTTGGTTTGGTTTTCATGTCTGTTTTAACATGAAAGGCCTCTCCTGTTGACAGCTAGTTTTGGACTGCGATAGGAAATAATTAAGCGAGTCTTGGATGTCCAGGATCAAAGTCAGAGGTGTCGATGATCCAGGCATGGACAGGTGGTTGTTAAGGAGTCCAGAAAACCAGAAAGCAAGTGGGGTGGTGATGGAATCAAGCACGGAGAGGATAGGGAATGATTTGGAAGCAATGATTCAAGAAAGGCTGAATTAGTGCCCTGAAGTCCTAATAGAACAGATAAGAAAGAAGTTTAGCAATCGCTACAGAACACAAAGTAAAAAGCAGGTCACCAGAGTAAATTGTGAAGATTAAGCACCATAATTTGCATTGAACTAGAGATCGGATTAGAAAGTAGTTTCTTCAGGACGGAGCCTAAGATGACAGGCCAGAAACTAGATCTATGGTTATACAAAAGTGAGTCCCAACAACCCACCCAAAGCAACCACAGCTCAGCAAGCAAAATACAGACAAAATAGGTTAGCCAGGACCATAAAGAAGAAAATTATTAAGTTTCGACCCTAGGATATAAACCCATGGTATGCGGGTAGCTTTTATCGCAAGCTAACAGGTGGAGCGGGCCATTTTTGCTAATGTTTTGTGCAAATGGCAACATTCAGTAAAATTACGATAACTTTAGTTTTACATATTTTTTTCAATGAAACTTTATGTGATTTACTACAAAATGTATACTGAATTATTTTTCTTAAATTTTAAACAGACAAATACTGGAAAACTCACTGGAAATTGAAATAAGAGTAATAAAATATGTAAAAATTCCAATTTATTGAAAATATTTTGAAAAAAGTATGTAAAATGTGTAAAAAAAGAAAGAATGAAGTTTTAGTAGTTTTTTTTTGTGTGATAATCATTAAAACATACATACATAATTCACCATTGTCTGTGTTAAAGAGACCCAAATTTTGTCCTTTGGAATTTGTATATCTGCATGTTAGCATCCCTTTAGAGCAATAAAAAAGTATAAAAATAAATATATTTATACGTTACCTGCATTCTACTGCTAGTCTACAAAACACGTATTTATACATGTCCCACACTCCACCATCAACGTAAAACGTATAAATACGTTTCCCGAATACAATGTGTAAATATACTCATTGAGTTTTTAAGTACAAGGTCTGTCTGGAAAGTATCCTGCCATATAATATGAAAAATAGAGGCATTTGTTGCAGATACAAGATACAAGAAACATTGTATCTGGGACAATGATGCCTCAGTCCCCTTCAAAGTAGGCACCTTGGGACCTCACACAGTTCTCCCAGTCGCCATCAGCTGCCCTGTCTTATTTTCCTGAATCTCATTGACAGTCTGAAATCACTTCCTTTTGAAAGGTGATTTTAGTTTTGGGAAAAGCTAAAAGTCACAGGGCGCCAAATCTGGACTATAGTGGGGCTGAGTCACCTAGGTGATTTGATGTTTTGCCAAAAAACTGTGCATGAGACATGATGCATGAGCAGGTGTGTTGTCATGATGAAGCTGCCAATCACCAGTTGCCCATGGCTACGGCCTTCTGAATCATCCAAATAGTTTCCATGGAGGAATGTTCAAGCTTAACACAAAATTCGATGCAGATTTGTTACTTTACTGGCTCAGTCATTTTGAATTGCAAGGCCACGGAGTACACATGTTCACTCAACAGCTTCTACCTCCCCCACTGACTAGTAGAGTGAAGTTGTCATTGTTCAAGCACACACATTCTGGTCCACTCTCCGTGGCTGCCAGGTTACTCCCACGTCACACAAACCATTCTTGTTATATTAACAAAGGTTAGGCTTTTTCTGGACAGACTCATATGTACAATTTTTATATATGTAAACATTCACTTTCATCCACAAATTGAAAGCCTGGGAAAGCAGGAAGTTCGTCTTAAAGCTGACCCAAAATGTGGTAGAAGTTGTAAATGCAGTATTATTGGTATGCACTATTTATTAAGGCAACTGGACAATGCTGGTCAGACAGGAGGCACACACTGCCCCATCTCCCTGGTTGTAACTGAATGTCTTCAATTTCCCATCATTCATGTTTTCAGGAACACAGTTCTCCTTTTTGAAATGTCTTAATACAAATGACTTGTTTGCAATATAAATACCTAATGTGTTTTTCTATCAGACTAGTTCATTATGGAATAATGTACATCAATTTAACGCATAATTTGTAGTTTTATAGCTGAAACATCAAGGAAAAACATCATCATTAAATGTTGATTTCTGATGCAAAAGAAAATCATTTTTAATTCAAGCTCAAGCCCATGTTTATCAGGC
The DNA here is from genome assembly GCA_004026765.1 of Micronycteris hirsuta. Classification (NCBI taxonomy): domain Eukaryota; kingdom Metazoa; phylum Chordata; class Mammalia; order Chiroptera; family Phyllostomidae; genus Micronycteris; species Micronycteris hirsuta. The sequence continues at coordinate 47,921 of PVJI01010398.1, read as the reverse complement.
CAGCAAGAACTGAACATTCTGCAATGATATCACACTGCTTCCCTGAGGGGTCTTCTCCTCTCTAAAAAACTCTCCTCTCCTACCTGCTGGCTGCTGCTTATAGCAGAATTTCTAGATATAGAAGATTGTTCCCTTCCTTGCAAGAACAGAGGTTGGACTCTAAAACAGGAGGTCAGTAAACTATGACCTGCAGGCCACATACATCCCGTTGATCTTCCAGTACAACTCTCAAGCTAAGAATGGTTATTCCACTTTTAAATGGTTGCCAGAAAGAGAAAGAAGAAAAATATTTCACGGTGTGAAAATTATGTGAAATTTCAAGTTCAGTGTCTGGTAAATGAAGTGTGGAACACCACCAGCCTCATCTGTTCACACATTGTCTATGGTTGCTTTCATGTTATAACAAAGTCAAAAAAATGTTGCCCAAAAACCATAAAGCCCACAAGCTCTATTTACTATCTAGCCCTTTATAGAGAAAGTCTGCTGACCTCTAAACATCTAAGAAATTGCCTTGTTGCCTCATAGGCAGAACAACAACATCTCACCCAGCAAATGCAAATGCCTTCTGCTTCCCATGCCTAATTCAAAGTCAAATATCAAAGTCAAGGCTTTGCATTAATACAGAAGTCCTCCACAAAAACACCTCTATTTTTCTTTCTAAAACTTCTGCCACAGTTCTTCAGAAGCAGCCACTTGCTTAAAAATAGTTTCTCCACTTTTCTCCTTCTTTCCTTCCCTGAGGGAGCCTGCCACCCTGATTACTCTATTCAATCCTCTCTCTTCTTCTCTGTCCACAGACCCATCCAGATTTCTTCACAGCACTGGCTGCAGTGAGGACTTATTTTCTCTTGGTCTGTCTCTCCCTCTAGAGAGTGAATTCAGCGAGGCTGGGGTTAATACATATTCTACTCACTACAGTAGAGTGTTCCTTTTAAAGGATTTAGTACACTTAGCACTATGTATCTGAACATACAGGAGTTGTTTAATTAATACCAAATGAACAAATGAATGAATGAGCAAGCAAGTTAAGGCTATATGAACTGGGAAGGAAAGGTTTACATAAGGATTTTCTGAAAGCATACTACCCCCCACCAAAAAAAAAAAAAAAGATCTACTTTATTTGAAAACTAAGACTACAATTTATGGAATGTTGACCAGCTAACCAGTCACTGGGCTCCGTTCTTTGCCTCCTGTGGCTGCTGTAACAAATTACCACAAAATGAGTGGCTTCAAAGAACGATTCCGGAGGCTCCCCACAATTCCGGAGGCCAGGAGTCTGAAATCAAGGTACATTACTAGGGCCACACTCCTCTCTGGAACCTCTGGGGAGATTTCTTTCCTTGTCTCTTAGAGGGGACTAATAGTATTAGATTAGCCCCCAGCAAAATTGGGAGTTTCCTGGTAAAAACGGGGGCTAGTGAAATAGCCTTCTTTCTGGAGGCTGTTGGCATTGCTCTGCCTGAGGCTCTCTCACTTCAGTCCCTGCTTCTATCTTCACCTACCCTTCTCTCCTGTGCGTCTGTGACTTTTCCTTTTCTGTCTCTTACAAAAACACTTGTCGTTGGATTGAGGACCCAGCAGGTTAATCCAGGATGATCTCATCTCAAGATCATTAATTTAATTATACCTGTAAAGACCCGTTTTACAAATGAGGTCACAGTCACAAATTTCAGGGATCTACACATGGACGTATCCTTTGGGGGCTACTAGTTAACCCGCTACACTTACCACCAGGATGCTATTGCTTTGATGATTTTATTGAAGCTTTCTGAGAGCCTTGACAGTTCATGGTATTTCTCAGATAAGAAAATTCCAATAATAAAGTGGAAAGCTGAGCAGTTGGAACTCAGTCTGTCAGTTTTTAAGACCGTGCCCTGAACTATTATAGAACTTTACTGTCTACAAAGACAGAGCAACATTCTGAGCTGCTCAGCCTATAGGCTGAACATACCAGAGTCCCAAGCCACCAGAAAATCCTTCTCTTTCTCTTCACCTGTTTCTATCCATATGGTCTACCTCCGGAAAGAAGGCTATTTCGCTAGCCCCCGTTTTTACCAGGAAACTCCCAGTTTTGCTGGGGGCTAATCTAATACTATTAGTCCCCTCTAAAATTTAGTTCCTGTTCCTCTTTGTAAATTTTGCTTAATGCTTTATAATGTTCATGGCAAATCAAATTAACTGCTTATACACCACTGCTGGGCAGGGTATATAAGAAATTCTAAAGTGAATATTTCATCTTTACTTCACTCTGGTAATCTTACAAATGTATGGATCCCTTTTTTGAATTGTGATAAAACACATTGGGCATCTCACATGGTGACAAGGTAGTTGAATGATGAGGAAATTCTTGTGTGGTCACTTTGAATTAGACATGCCCGTGAACCTTGAGTGAATGTAAACTGTGAATTTCTTCATGCTCCTTCAAATTGCTTGACTCAAAACTCAAAGTTAGCGCATTGTGAAAACTGCCCTCCTCATAACATGACAGAAGTAATGTATGTGCAAAAGCAAACAACGTGCTCCTTACCGCAGCTGGATGGGGACTGCTATCTATCGTGCCAACTCACAGGGAAAATGCAGTCAAGACCGGGAGGGTCAAAGGTCAACCACCTGGAAATTCAGGTCAGTTTTTACACTTAGGCTTCTTCACTGCAAACAAATATCACACTTTCATACCACTGCACAATCAAAGAACCTTTGACTTATAGTGCTGTGAAGAAGACAGAATGAAAAGGCAGGCTGTTTCCTCAGCCACACCAGTCACCTGGAGGGACGTGGGCCCCTATCCAGCACCATGTCACAACTGGAGATGGTCATGGCCGTGGCCATTGAGGCCTTTGCCCGGTTCATGGCTATGGATGGCAACAAGCAGGGCCTGAGCAAGAGGGAGCTGAAGGCGTGGTTGGAAAAGGAACTCCCAGGCTTTCTGCAGAGTGGAAGGGACAAGGAGGCTGTGGACAAACTGCTCAAGAACCTGGACGCCAGTGGTGACGCCATGGTGGACATCAACGAGTTCATAGTGTTTGTGGCTGCAATCACATCTGCCTGTCACGTGCACTTCCAAGAAGGCCCTCAACGGATGCCCTGCACACCTGGATTCCTGAAGGGGCTGCAGGGAGCCGGTCCCCAGCTTCCAGAAAGCTCTTGGCAGCAATTATGTCTCTGGGCTTAGAGAGCTGACGGCTGTCTGATAAAATGATTGTGAAACGAAAAAAAAAAGAAAAGAAAAGTAGCATTCATGTGAGAGTCAAAACCTATCGTACACTTCAGTGGGGAATGAAAAGGCTTTTGTGCTCTGCTTTTACCTCTGCTGCAGCTGGAGCTCAGAATGACTCTGTGGACAGCACACTGACAATGATGGGTGACTTCTACCTACCTGACTGTTTCATAGTTTTCATGTCACTTAATCCGCACAACCACCCCTGAAAGCAGGCAAAATGCCCTCATTTTAGAGTTGAGGAAATTGAGGCTTAGAAAAGCTAACGACTTACCAAAGCACACACTGGTTAATTAGCAGCAGTGTAAGGTAAATCAAAGAGATTCTCAAGCACCAAGCTAACCTAAATCCACTTTTTTCCTGCTCCTGCCTGAATATCTAAACACGTGCTTTTAAAATAATGACATGCTAAATCTCACAATCAAGTTACTATAGAATTCTGGTAAGTCTGCAGTGACATGCTGTTTTCACTAAAGACGACCAGGATATGACATTGTCTCCTTCTATTATGGACCCAGCCAGCAGCCTGACTGTCAAATACCCACTGCTGTGATCAGTTTAGCAAGGTCGGCCACTTGATTGCTATGAATAATTGGATGCCATTAATAATGGTCAGCTCCAGGATACAGGAAAGTGGTCAAGCGTGGTAATTGTATTTTGAATTCCAGCAGATTATTTCCTAGGGGGCAGGAAGACAACCACTATATGGGATACAGTTGGGTTTTTTTAAAAGTACAATGAGATAATTGCTTCCCTAAAGGTGAGGGGGACAAGCCAAGGGCTCCCTTAATAACATGCATGACCAACACTAGAAAGAAATATAAAGAACAACGTTTTGCAAGATATCACTAATACCGGGGGGCCTGACTATTACTGAAGGTCTTTGATAGTTAAGTTTATTATTCCCTTGTTCCAATTAACACTAGAGCTTTACATGTTATTGGGAGAAGAGGGGGAGTCACTCCCTAAATTTATAAGCACCAGTGAGGTCAGATCAATGGCTAATTGGGAAATCTAATCCAGTTGATACTCATCTGAAAGATCAAGCATAAATCTTTTGCTGTTTAATTTATATTAAATGTTCACAATATAAAGGGCTGTAAATACTGCAGAATAATTATACAGAACAGTATTATAATCTTTTTTTAAAAAACTGTCAAAACGATGAAAGCTTTTTAAAAAATCTTCCAGAACATAATAATAAAAATGAGAAACTAAAGAAATTGGGAAAAGGCACATTTTACAACCATGTGAAAAAGGAGAAACTGAAAACAATTTTTAGAGGATGATAATAACTAGGAATTGAGTAGTAAGTAGGCTAAAGAACCAACAAATCAGAAGAATATAATGATTCAAAAGCCACAGGGCATGCTTCATCTCAACATCCATTAGCTATCAGATTTCGGTTTTCATACGGAAACTGTTTCTTAAAGTGGCAGCCATGGGAGCGAACAAAATTAAATATGAGATGTGTCATAGCAGAGGTGTGATGGAAACGCAGGTGGGAGCATGGCATCATGCTACAACCACTTGAAACAGTAAATATTCAGCACTTACTTTGTCAGCTTTCTTGTTATTTGGACCTACTAGGAGTTGGACCATTTTTGACCATTTTTTTCAAGGGTACTTAGTGTTCACAGCAACTCTGAAGTAACAACAAACAAATGGATCATAAACATACAATAAAACTCTCACAAGAAAAACTAAGGACTAAGTCTTCATGACCGTGGGTTAGGCAACAGTTTCATAGGTACAATATCAAAGGGTAGGTAACAACAGAAAAATATGTATAAAATGACTACATCAAAATAAAAAATGTTTATGCTGCTAATGATGCCAAGAAAGTAAAAAGACAACTTTTAGAATAGGAAAAAAATTGAAAATCATATATGTGATAAAGGATTTGTATCTCAATAGAAACAGCTAAAAAGCAGAGACAACCCAAATACCCATCAACTGATCAGTAAACAAATAAAGTGTGGTATGTCCATACAGAGGAATACTATGCAGCCATAAAAAGCACTCGCACATGCTACACATGTTTGACTCTTGAAAACAGTATGCTAAGTGAAAAAAGTCAGCCACAAAAGGCCATGTACTGCAAGAATCCATTTATGAGAAATGTCCAGAATAAGACTATTTACAGAGACAGATAGTAGATGAGGGGTTGCTTAGGGCTGAGGGAAGGACACAGGAGGGAAATGGGAATTTAATGCTGATGGGTATATGCTTTCTTCTAGGGACAATGAAAACGTTTTAAAATAAGATTATGGTGATGGTTGCACAACTCTATGAATATACTAAAAAACATTAAATTCTATACTACATTTTAAATGAATGAATTGTAGGCATGTAAATTATATCTCAGTAAATTCAAAGCTATTTGATAAAACAATCAAAACAAAGAAAAATAGCAATAGGTATAGGCTGTTTCCCTAGTGCCAAATCATTTTATTTAAGACTGAAGGGGAGAAGCAACTTGTCCAAGGCCCCACATTGAGTCAATAGCTAAGCAGGATCCATAAGATTTTTGCTTCAAAAGATTCCTTAGGCCTCAGGGCATTGGGAAATGTCTTACCCTTCATGATCTGACTTTTTGGGGAGTTGGGTCGGGGGTAGAGGGAGTATCTTTCCCCCTCGGTCACGTTGATCCAGACGCATTTCCATCAGCTGTGTACACTGAGGACACTGTAATCTACAGAAAGTAGGCAATATCAATCCAACAGCAGTCTCTTTTCCTTAACGATATTGAAGAACTAGTAAAGGGTTCCGAAGCCTGGGTAAGGTCTAAAGAGTTCCCTAAAAAGAGGAAGCTTGCAAGCTTTTAAGTATGAAAAAAAAACTACATAAATAGGTGATGGTCCGTTCAAGAAATAAGAACACAGAACCCAGAATTCCTGGCCCTTAATTATGCCTCACAGGCTAAGCAGGAGACTGAAGCCAGAATTCGGAGTGTCAACTCTTTGGCTTTTGCTATTAAATTATTGCCTTTCCCCTATAGGGAACATCCATGTCCTACAAGAGCCACCTTTAAGCCCACACAAAGCTAGAGAAGCAAAAAAAGAAGAAAAGATTCTCATCTCAGTTGCAATACTTCCAATACTTCAAGCATCTTATTTTGATATCAGAAGACTAAGAAAATGCCTTAGATAACAATGGTTTCCTCACTTGCACAATGGAGAACATGAACACCGCCTACTTAGAGAACTCAGTGGAAATGTGATACAAATCCAAGAACAAAAGCATAGCAGAGATGTGTGTGTATACCTGAACACACTTACACATCAGGGAGGGAGGGTGGTAAAGGGGCTCAGGGAAAGCAGTGGCTGAACATCAGGGCCTGACAGCATGTTAAAGGTTTTCTGGAAGAGATCAGAGGTGATATAGAATTCCTTTGCTTGAAGAGGAAGCATACAAGAGTGGAAAAGTGGAATGTGTCTGTTTTTTCTCACTAATGCACTCCAGGCTTAAAAAGAAGTTTAATAATTATAGAAAAATTTTGTTCCTATGCCGGTCCTTCTATTTGTAATAAATCTGGTTTTTTTCAGTTACTGGTGCCGGTTTTTTACTTCTACTTAAATTATTTTTCATATCTTTTCATAAGATGTATCTTGAAGAAAGTACTAGCAAGCCTTGAGATAGGGTAACTTACTGGTAACATTTCCTTGCCAATTTTCAACCACTGAAAACTAGCCTGCACGTGAGGAAGAGAAAAGGTAAGAGAGGAACGCAGTAGTACAGAGAGGTCCATGTTTCATTAGTCTTCCCAGAGGCTGTGGGAATTAACTAATTACCCTACACTGTGGCTCTGTAGGAAAGAGTCGTCCAGCTGTGCCCCATTTTAAGAAAAACTAAACTGATTTATAAAAATCAAAATTTATCAGGAGTATAAATAATGACATGCAGGGGAGGGAGGTGGGTTTGGAGGGGGTGGGGGAGGGGAGGGGAGAGGATGCAGACAACTGTAATTGAACAACAATAAAGTAATTAAAATTTTAAAAAAATTAATGACATGAACCAGAAAACATGTACATAGAAGGATTCAAGATAAGGTAACATTTTAAAAATAACGTTCCTCTAGATATTTAAAACATGACTTCATTCATACAACATGAATTACTCTTTTACCAAAACTCTTTATTAAAAAACCCAAATTTATAAAAGCAGATGCATTAGGAGGTTAGTGGTTAAATACATTAAAAAATTTTTTCATTAAATAGCATGCCACTTCCATTCACTAAAAATATGATTTGATTTGCCAGCAATTGATTAAATGCAAATTTAGGGAAACACAGCTATTGTTAGAGCTAAATATGCCTATATTTGTCTTGCTGTTTCTGTGGGTAAATGGGAAAATTTAAGATCTGAATAAGCAGTCATTCTCAGACTAAAGTGTATAATTAGAGTCTCTGAGTTTCTTATCTATAAAATATCTGTCTGTGATACTAATACACAAACAGACACAAATTACTCTTGCTAATGGCAGAAGCCTAGAAACCATGACACTAGATAGTAGATAGTTCCAATATTATTTCATCTTACCTTTTGGCGACATTTTATTTGCTTTAACAATACAAAGATAGGCATTTAAACTCTAATGTCCTATGCACATAAATCGAATTCAGTAATATGAAGCAGAATGTCTATGAGAAGTAGAACCAGGGATAGGACTCCAACACACGCTATGATCTGAGGGGAATTCTTGAGAAACTGTAACAGAGGGTGACCAAAGCTAAGTCCTCTGATTTTAAGTGATAAAAGCCAAATGACATTAAAAGATTTGAGGGGCAGGGCACAACACACTAGTGCTATTCAAACAAACAGATTTCATTTTCAAATGGAACATCACGAAGTGTCTGTACCTTCAGCATGGCCTTTGATCAACCTGGATCTGATTTTTATAAGAGTTAAAGATTAATTCATCAGCCAACGTGCATTTCTGCTTTGGGAGGCAAAACATACAACCATAGACTTCGTCTGTCTACAGGGCCCGACTACTGAATGGCCCGCAGGAGATCACAGCCGTGGTGTCTAGAAACGTGCAAGCATCCTCGTCTCCCACAACAAACTTTAAAACACCAGTTCAAGAAGAGAAAGGCACAAGAGAAATTCCGTTAAGATGGATCATCAGAAGCCCAGAGAACTTGGGCCTTGGAGCAACAGGGCTGAATGTTTCACCAATAAGAAAGCAATGTAACCAATTTAAAATGGAGTATGTGGCCCTATTGCAGACAACTCCAGGACAAACAAAACGTTGAGTTTCATATAAAATTCTCATCTTGACTAAGAACTTTATCTTAGCGAAGCACTGCCCATCCGATAATCAAGTCTGAAAAGGCTGGGTAAAAGGGAATGCATTTCTTGATGAAACAGGACCATGGGACCAAATAACACAAGGGAACAAAATTGCTTCTAACAATCTATTTAAAGATTCCATTAAGTAATGCTCATTCGTTTTGAATCTTGATAATGGAGCTACATATGAGTTCTACATGAATATAGAATGATTAAGAACAATGCTGGCAGACAATAAGTATTAAAGCAGGTTATGCTTGTGGAAAACAGATAAGGGACCTTTGGTGAAACAGAAGCACCGAGACGGAATACACACACTGGATATTCTATGAGACGGAGGCTCTGGTTGAATGGAGATCTAAAACACAAAACAGAGCTGTGAATAGGGACAGCCATGTGTGTAATTTTGGTCAGGACAAACTGGCTGATTAAAGCTGTTAGATATTGTGATGATACAAAAGGGGGGCTGGTGAGAAAATTCACGAAGCTCAAATGAATAATAAAACTGAAAGTGAACAAAGATTATAACATCACTTCAAATAACGGAGCTAATCATCATGCTCTTTGTGTCCATAGCAACTTTTATCTTAGCATTTCAAAGCCTTTTACAGAATTACTGAATCATGACTTTTATGGTTGCAAGTGACCACAAAGATAATCTATTCCAAACAGGCTTCTGTCTCCTCTACATCTGCCCCACACAGTCCTACAACTGATTGGAACACTCCAGTCCTCTCACTTCCCCCTGAGTTCACCATTTCAGATCCATGTAAAGAAGGTCTAAAATATTTTCATTTGTCATTTTCTTTGCATTGAAGCATATAGCCAAATTTCTTATCAGACAGAGCTGTAAATTGGTGGGTAGGGCAAGAAAACAGGAGAACAAGAGAAGACCACAAAATTTGTAAGGCAGAAAATACATAAGTGGTGACTGACTGCAGACCTGAGAAAGTTTGGAATCTAAGTTTGTTGGATGTTAGAGGATTAAGAGCCAAAAGAAAGGAAGACCTTTTTCAGCTCGGATCCTGAAAGGTCTCAGAAATCGTAATAACTCTGAAAGTGAAGTACAGACTGTGGTTATAAGCCAGTGGGGGAGGGGGCTGCAACTCTGTATGAGGATAAACCTCCATAATGCTTCCCCATCCTGTAGGGCTGAACAATTGTCCCACATAGAAGATTCACACAATTAATATTGTATTGAGAGCCTGCTACATGCCAGGCATTGTTCTACGAACTAATGCTATGGAAATGAACAAAACACAAAAATCTCTGCCTTCAGAGAGTTTATATTCAAAGAGGTGAAAAAAAGGAAGGAAGGAAGGAAGGAAGGAAGGAAGGAAGGAAGGAAGGAAGGAAGGAAGGAGGGAAGGAAGGGAGGGAAGGAGGGAGGAAGGAAATGTCAGATGGAAATAAATCACAAAAGAAAAAATAAAGCAGGAATGAAAAACAAGAAGGCAGTATGAAATATCTGGATCAATTGTAATATGATATGAAAATATCCAAGCTTTTTTTGTTGACGAAGTAAAAGGTATCATAGACTTCACTGTGGTTTTTGCTGATTCATAATTAAATAAAACATGCTAAAGATGTTAGTTATAATATTTCATTTTTAACCATTCAAGGTTACAGACTCCTTATTTTCTATTCACTGATCTCAGGTTAAGAATTAAGGATCTCTGCTCTAGGAGGTGTCCCTGAGGTAGAGAGATTAAGGGGCAAGCTTACCCATCCCCAAATTGATAAGATGTACTATAGTTCTAAGTTCTTTCTATAGAGTTTAAAACATCCCTGGGGAAATAGATTCTTTTGATGAAGTCTGGAAGCTTTAAATATTCTGAGGTTATGTTGGGTTAATCAATAGAGAACTAGATATTTCCAGAATCACCTTCATTAAAACTCAAAACCATGCAGTCTCCTGGAACTGACCTGTTTCCCCACTGAACCGTAATTCTGGCCTTAGAAGAGACGCCCTGCAGGGTCACTGTGAGCTGACACAATTCCCACACATGTGTTGTAGTGGCACCAGGCTAGCTCAAAGCACAGCTTTCCAAACCAGAAGAACATTTATTTGCACACCAAGGTATTTAAGGAGAAGTAAAATTAACTTTCTTTTTTATCTATTGGGAAGATTCTTGATCTGGGCCAGTTTTCACTTATAAATATCAGGCCATCGTAACCCACAGAATATTAGACATGACATAATAAATAGTCATTTTGAGGAGATGTTTACTGTGGTTACATGGGAAGTGCGGAGGTTCTGCCACAATGGGTGACCTGCTCTCTGCCTAGGATGTCAGGACATGCACCTATTGTCTCTGCTCACTTAAAATAACTACAAGCCTCCTCTCCACCATGTACCAGACCTTCTGTGATCTGGCCCCCGTTGACTCTCCAATCTCACTTTGGGCCATGCTCCCTCTTCTTCACTGCATCGAGTCACGAAGGCCTTCTTTGTTCCTCAAACACGTCACATTTTCCCACCCAGAGCCATTTCTTTACTGTTCCAATCTCGGGCTGTCATTTAATGTGTCACCTTGACTGGGCTGAGGGATGACCAGGTAGCTGATAGAGCATGATTAGGGATGGCTCTGGAAGAGGTTCGTATTCGAATCAGTAGTTTAAGTAAAGATTGCCTTCACAAGTGGGCATCATCTGTCCGGCGAGGGACGCAATAGGACAAAAAGGTGACAAGCACATTTGCTCTCTCACTTGGCTTAGCACATCCATCTTCTGCCCCTGCACATGGGGGTTCCCAGTTTGCAGGCCTTGGGACTCAGACCAGCACTCACACCAAAGACTCCACTGGTTGTCCAGCCTTCAGGTTTGCACTGAAATTACACCAGTGCTTTCCTGGGTATCCAGCTTGCAAATGGCTGATTGTGGGACATTTCGGCCTCCATAATTGTGTTAGACAATCCTTCATAATAAATTTCTTTCTGTCTATCTATCTATCCATCCTATTGGTTCTGTTTCTCTGGAAATGCTAATACCCTTTTTCTCATTATTCGGGTTTTAGCTGTCACCATCGTGCGGAGGCCTTCCCCCCTCACCAAACTAAGGCTACTCCATCCCCGGGCCCCCTGTGTATCACATCACCTTACTTCACGTTCTTCAGAGCACCAATCTTGTATGAAATTCTATTTCTTCACTTACCTTCCCGTATTCTCCATGAGAACAAGGGCCTTACCGGTCTTTCCTACTGCCGTATCCCCAGCTGTCAGAAGAGCTCCCAGCACAGAGTAAGCACTCAGTATGTATTTGTGTGGTTCAAGTTCATGTTAAGTAACTATACTTACTTACAGTGAGTCAATGGTGTTGCCTGTTTGCCAAGTTCTTAGAGTTAAACCATGAATCTGACATGAAAGGTCAGCACATGTGTTCACGGCCCCAGAAGGAAACTCCTTTCTAGAACTAAAGTATACCAGGAACACTCACAATATTTCATTCTGTACCATTTAGTGAGATCATCAGCCATCCCCACCTACCATGGGAAGGTGGGAGGAAGAAGATGCAGTAGAATTACATTCTAAACTATAATATGAATACACTAATTTGATAGAGAAAAATGCCACTTATACACTGACATACACTCAGAATCAGAAGGTATCACAGAATGCACATAACTTTCGAAGGCAGGCAGACTCAGGTTCACACCACAGTTCTTCCTTCTCTTTCATGGACTGAACGTGCCCGCCCACCTAAACTCACATGTTGAAGCCCTGTCCCTCACCCCTACCCAGGACTATATTTGGAATAAGACAATCAAGGAGGTAATTAAGGTTAAATGAGGACATAAAGGTAAGGCTGTAATCCATCGGTACTGGTTTCCTTTTAAGAAGAGAACGAGACCGCAGAGATCTCTCTCAATGCGCACACAGAAGTGGCCATCAGAAAGCCAAGAAGCGAGGTCTCACCAGAAACCAATGCTACTGGCACCTTGGTCTTGGACTGTGATCCTCCAAAACCGCCAGAAAAGAAGTTTCTGCTGTTTAAGACCCCCGCTTCTGGGGCAACTTGTCACAGCAGCCGAAGATGACTAATTCAACATCTAAGCACTGTGGCCTTGCACAAGTTATTAAACTTTCTAATCTCGAAAAGCTATAAAGCCAAGAAAATAAACCTTATTTTGCAGGGTTGTTGGGAGGCCTAGGGATAGTTTTATGCAGTTTCAAAATAGGTATTCAGAGGTACTTATGCAGCCCACTGTGGTACACAAGTCCATACTGATTACTGAAGATATTGTCTATAATAATCCAGTTGCATGTTCCCGTAGGTGGCTTGCATCACCTACCTGGGCCTTTGTTCCCTCATAAGTAAAGAGGGGAACTTGGCCTACAGTATTTTAAAGACCCTTCTGAGTCTAGGTTTCTATGGCCTGCTCTACCTTGAAAGATAAGGCTACTGACACACTCTCTGTGTATATCTGCTTTGGGGATGTTTCCAGAAGAAGACATAGATCTGCATAGACTAACCCATCCTCTCTCTTACCTGACCCCCACTGACCCCACCTTCTGATCAGTTGCACACATTCACAGGTTAGCCACCCAGGGTTAGCAGTACATTCTGGAGCAAGGAAATCAGGAAAAGTTTATGACCTCAAACATCCCCAGGACTGCAGTCTCTCAGCAATACAACCTGTTCTAGAACTACAGACTGTAGGGTGATATCAGCATATAACTCTTGGGCTTCTGTTTATTTTGTGGTGGGGAATGTACACTGTCAGGGCGATAACTTATCTTTCATGGCTCAGATCACCATCATTGCACCAGAAAACCTGTTTTGATGTAATCGAGCCCACCCCGTGTGAACTCAATGCTGAACGCACACGAGATTTAGATGGTGTCAGATCCCAATGGTGCATGCAGAGTCCCAGTGCTTGGGAAAGGCTTACAGAGGGTTTATGGGTGCTTACATCTCAATCCTGAGTGCATGACAAAAAAGAAAGGCTGAATTTGCTGTGTGTGTTTACTAAAATACCCCGAAGGATCTGCTTTTCTCTTTTGAAAATAAGATGGTGTTAACTGTTTTTTTTTTTTTTTTGTCTTGTTTTGTTTTTTTCTGAAGGCTTAAACTTGCTTATGAAGCATTTGGTCAGACAACCAAAAGGATTTGTGTCCTTTCTGATAAAACACAGAATCCTGTCCTATGCCCTGCGGAAGTCGCCAGTCTCCTCTTGATGTGATTTCAAGTCAAAAGTGTGACGATATGAAAAAGCACATTTGGTCCCTCATATGTTCTCTTATTGAAGCTTCCAACAGCATGGCCAAAATGGTTTCTCATATTCATTCTGTTCACTTTTCTTAAATCAATTCGGTGTAAAGAATATTTTGTCACTCTTCTTAACCCAAATAAAACCCATGTTATATCCCAATTATTAAAATAACATTTAGCTTAAATACTGTAATCCCTGTGTAATTATTTGTCTTGTGTGTATATAGTTCAAATATTGTTTAGTAAGAACATGCAGGTTTTATTTCTTTCACAAAATGATACTATTTACTAGACTCTTTCCCTTGAGTGACTATAAAGCAGGAAAAAAAGATTCATTGGCATAAACACTCTAACTGTAGATATATATATCAAAATGAGTTTTATTATGAAAAGTAACATTATTCATGGCACAAAACTTTAAACAATAGAAAAGCATAAAATAAAAAGTAAAACTTGATTTATTCGCCTCCCCATTTCTATTTTAACTCTCCAGTAATAACAATTGCAAGCAGTTTTTTGTGTATCTTCTCAGAATTTTGTTAAGCAAACACAACTGTGTGTATATGCATATAAATATATACAATATATACATGTATAAATATGCATGTATATGTATATATACACATGGGTGTATCTATATAGACATACTATATATATCTATATTAATTAATGTCCATAAATATACTAGAAGACAATCATATAAACTAATTTATAGAATTCAGAAATAAGGTCCTGCCATTTTTTAAACCAGGTTGGATTTCCTCATAGAAAAAAATCAGATATTGCAATAGAAACTATTGTTTTATCTAATATATATAATAGCTACTCATTATTTATTATTTATTTGCCAGCCCAGTACCTAGCACTAATCCCACTAATCACATATATTATCTCATTGAAACCTCACAGTAACTCTATGGGATATGTGTTATCCAGATTTTACAGGTAAAGAATGAAAGCTTAGTGATTTTAATAACTTGTCCAAGATCAAACAGTGAGTGCAGGACTGCAGAGCCAACAAACTTAATGATTATACATTTTTCTTAGATTTGTAACCTTGAAAACAAATGATAAATAAAATGCACATTCCCGGGGAAGATATGAGGAGACCAAAAAATAAACTACTTGCTAGTATAAGGACAGAGAGAAAAGAAGTTTTGCCTACATACATATTTATTCAATAGATTGAAAAAAAAACAAACATTTTTTTTAAATAAATTATACCATACAATTCCCAAGCACCTCTCCCAGGGGGCAGGGGAGTCGCAAACTGAAAAGCTTTGAAGCTAGTAAGTGATGTTTTTCAACTTTGAGACTCCTCCTTTTCTAAATGTCTACTTCCCACCCAACTCACATTTCCTTGTCCTCATTCCTTGAGCTGAGGAGGGCCAGCAGCCCTTGCTGACCTCTTTCCCCTGTACTGCTATAGTATCCAGTTCTCCTTCACAGGCAATCCTGTCATGGGTCCTCCTCACTCTCCACCCCAGCCTAGGCTCCTTCTTCCCTTCTGCCCAGACCGCCCCCTTGCCAGCTCATTGCATATCCTTGTACACAGCCCCCTCCCGTGCTAGGTGATCTGAAAAGGCAAGTCAAGGCAGAAATTCAGAGCTACTTAAGGGTCAGCTACTCCTGAAGGAGGAGCATTACCTTTGCCTTTTTATGCAGGTTCCTGAGATACCTTTAGTTCAGCTCCAACACGTAAATAACTTGGATGCCATCACTCCAGTCCCTAAAAGAAAAAATGGACAATGTTCTCTGATCCCACCCCCGCTCTCTAGGGGAAAAGTCTTCACCAGGGGGTAATATCGAAATCGTAACACTCCTGGGAGAGGCAACTTCTTCTCTACTTCAGCCTTTCTAGCTCATCTAAAGGGTAGGGAATGTCTATAGTCAAGGGGTGACAGGGCTTCCAAGCTATAGGTTTGAAATGCTGCAGACAGGAAAAAGAATAGGGGCAGGGAAGAACAGGGAGATGCTACAACCATGGAGAAGGGACACTTATAAAAGCCACACGCTCAAGACACAGGCCCACTAAAAGGTTGAGACTTAATCAGAGTTTATAGAAAGATAAACTTGTCTCTACCGCATGGGACCAGCCCACTGGCAAGCCTCAGTATAATCACAGTGAATAAAGCTAAAAGGGCTGCAGTACAGGGACGCTTCCTCAGAAGCTGCATGGAGAGCAGCTCTAAAGCTAGGAGAGGACATAAAAAACAAGGACGCCAGGTGAATTTAAATTGCTACCTATAATTACCACAAACATTAAACATAGCTCAATGCCTGGCCAGATTAACACAAACCCTCACACTGAAGACCTACTTACTTCAGTAACTATTACCCAGACAACATACCCAACTTTCAACTAAAAGTTACAAAGGATGTCACAAGATGGAAAAAGGCACACTCTGGAGAGACAAAGCAATCCTCAGAACCAGCTTCAAGTATGACATGGAATTATACACAAGGACTTCAAAATAACTGTGATTAACTTGTTAAAGGCTCTAATGGAAAAGGTGGTCAACAGTCCAAACTGGCAATGTCAGCAGAGACATGGGAACCCTAAGAAAGTACCAAAAGGGAATGTTAAAAATCAAAATCACAGTGACATACATGAAGAATGCCTCTGATGGGCTCCTCACTGGACTTGACACAGCTAAAGAAACAATCAGTGAACCTGAAGATAGGTCAACAGAAGCTTCCCAAACTGAAATACAAAAGAGAGAGAGAGAGAGAGAACAGAACATCTAAGAACGTGGGTACAATATTAAAAAGAATAATATGCATATAATTAGAATACTAGGAGCAGAAGAACAGAACAGAACAGAAGAAATAACTGAAGAATGAGCAAGAACTTCCCAAAATTAATGACAGACACCAGACCTCTCCCTAGAGAAGCTCCATTCGTCAGGAACATGGCCCTACTTGTCTGTCTTTGATTCCCCAGACAAATCTCTTGGTCCCTGGTAATGAAGCTGGTTTTAAGGGGAGGCAAAGGTGTCTGTACTCGTTTCTCCTGACTGCTTTAACAAACTACCACAAACTTGGTGGCATAAAATAATGCAAACTTCTTATAGTTCTAAAGGTCAGAAGTCTAAAATCAAGCAGGGCTGGCAGCTCCTTCTGTAGACTCATGGAGAGAATCTGCTTTCTTGTCTTTTCTAGCTTTTGGAGACCTTTTACATTCCTTGGCTCATATCCCTTTCCTTGAACCACTCCAACCTCTTGCTTCCATCATCAATCACATTGCCTACTTCTCTCCTGTAGTCAAATCTCTCTCTCTCTCTGTCTCTCTCTCTCTCCCACCCTCCCTCTCCCTCTCCCTCTCACACACAAATATAATTACATTTAGGGCCTATCTGAATAATCCAAGATAATGTCATTTCCCCATTTTAAGATCCTTAACGTAATCATGTCTGCAAAGTCCCTTTTGCCATATAAGGCAACATTCACAGGTTCCAGAAATCAGTACCTGGATATCTTTGGAGGCCATTATTTAGCCTAACACAGTACCCTTTAAGATTTAATCAAAGGAGGGAAAACAAAATGGCCACAATATACTTTCATGGACCTGGCATTCACACACAGGGCTGAAAATTATTATGAAGCTTGATACAAAACTTTGCACTAGTTACTAAAGAACGCTAAGACAAAATTTACTCAAAGCCTTCCAGTTAGGCAGTGTGCACACATAAGAAATGTTGGTAAATGCTTGCCTCCTTTGTTTTACAAAAATAAAGAAGTCAGCTGTCATAGTCCTTTTTAATTCTGTCCAGTTCTATAGACACTAATAGCAAAATAAATGCAGTCTTACAAATTTTCGACATTAACTCATAGGAAGGGCTTTGATTATCTTCCAACTTGAAGGTTTATTTTTGAAAAGGGAAAGACACAGTTTATTTTCCCATGGAAGTTGGCAGGGTTTGCCTTCTTTCAGTGAAACAATAAGCTTGAACTTTTAAGAATTTATTTTAGAACATAAGATGTTTTTGCTCTCTATCCCTGTCACCCTAGGTGATGGGCCCTGTTATTATTAGAAGGAGGCCTGGGAAAACGAAGAGAAGGCGGTTTGTTTTCATTAAGGGGGTGGGGAGAGAAAGGAGAGGTCATTGGGCTAAACATAGACAGACATGGCATTTATGATATTTGAACAATCGTACCACAGCACCAGCAGAGAAGAAGGAATGCCAGCTGAAACCAGCCTCACACCCTCAATGCATGTATCTATTGCCATCAGCCCTGAACATGTAGAAAAATCATCATAAGAAAATAAACATGGTATTAGTCTTGGTTCAGTAGTCTTACATTTCTGGACTTTCTTTTGGTACTGCAGTTTATATAACTACTCTAAAATGGTTTTTTTTGTTTTTGTTTTTGTTTTTGTTTTATCACATTCATAGGGATGGGCAGTTAGAAAGCTCCAAAAGTAGCCACTGTAGAGAGGCAAAGCTTGCCTCTGGAGACAGGGATAGAGATGGTGATGGGAACTGTGGTTTGGAGGATCGGGGAAACCAGCAGCTGGGTCCCACAGGATAAAAAGTGTCTTCTTTTCATTCACCTTTACTAAATTGCATATTTCTCCTCCCATTTGACTACTTCCTCCTTTCTCTTCACCTCCCTTCCCTTCCTTCCATCTCTCTCCCTCTCCTTTTCTCTCTCTCCACACACACATGCACACATATGCACATGCATGCACACACACACCTCTGTCTTCCCAAACTTTCTTCCCTCCCACAGCTGCAACTTTACTTTCTAGCTTTCTAGCTGGACAATTCCAAATTTATCATCCCAGTCACACTCTCCTCTCCAACCTAAGTTCCATTTTGGAAATGGTCTGCCTCTGCAAGAAAGCGTGAACAAAATGTGTTCTTTCAAGCACTTCCTTATCAAGTTATCTTATGAAAACCTTTAAAGTTGGTATTAAAGCCTCTATTTTCCTAATGGAGAAAAAGAAGTTTGGACTCTGCTCTTTTCTTTTTCTGCCTGTCTGCCGTAAGCACCATCACTGTGCCTTTTTTGTAATAACGCAGTCAATTGATTTGGCTGATTCAGAGAACCAAGGAAATAAGTGGAAAAAAACATCATAGAGCTTATGCTAAAAAAGTAAATGGGGCCTAAACAGGTGCCATCATCTCGCCAGCTCCCCACCTCATCCCATGAGCCCAGGCTGGAGCTCCACACCTGGGAGCACTTCAAAGCTAACGACCCTGTCACTCCATGTCCTCATAAAACAGAGCATGGTGGTGGCACCACTAATAATAAATGCAGTCAGGCAACAGCTAATTGTCAGGTGAAAGATGAATTGGAAGTTTTAGGGCATTCTACAAACTTGCCCAGACCAATATGAAGTGACAACAATGTTTTCAGAGATCAATAGTTTTCAATATATCAAGGATCCCTCCTTTACCTTCTGGGCTTCTGACTGCTTGCTTCTAGAAGTGACACTTTTGGAAGATTCTCTCCTATAGAATGCCAACTCACATATAAAGAATGAGTCTAGCCAGGTCCTTCCGCCCTGATGAGCACTGCCAGCCACCTTGGGAGACTGACAGGTGTGGCACAGACTCAGCTCAAGTCCCAAACATCAAGTCTGCATACCACGACCCAACGTGCTGGCACTAACCCTTGGCTCCGAGAAACGTCCCTCTGTGCAGATGCCAGGTCAAGCCCCACACTGGCAGGCAGCATGTGTTTCTGTTGGCTTGGCCTCCTTGGAGGCAGATTGCTTGTCACAGAGGGAGTGTTGATTTTATGACAGACCCAAATGAGCTACAGGGCCCAGGCCCACCTAATGCATTTAAAGCAGGCTGAGTGCCAGGTAAGACTTCTGTGGCAGAAGTAATGGGAAAAGCCATGGACACCCACCATCAAGCCCTGGAACATAGCCAGGCAACTGTGGGGGGGGGGGGAAGCTTCTTAAAGCAAAACGTTATACAGAAACATTCTCATAGTTCATTCCTTATCCACAAAAGGGCTGAGAAGTGAAGCAGAACACCATTACAAGGAGGTAATCTCTGCGTCTTTAGGAAACGGGTGTTTCACGTCATGTTCCCGAGTTACTCAAAAACCTCCTCTGTGCCAATAACTGTGTCAAGAGCATTTTCCAACTTAACCCTCATAAAACCCTGTGACATCATAACTGCTTTTGCTCTCCTTCTGTAAGGGAAGAAGCTGACGTTTGAAGGTCACATGGCTGGTGACAGACTTTGTGTTCTTAATCTCTCTACAGTACTGCCTCTTAACCACCTACAGCCTTTTAGAAAAACAGAATACTAAATGTCATAAAAATATAGGAAGCTGCAACTGCAAAGAAAAAACAAGCAGTAGTTCAACCTTACAGGGATGTTAAGATAGTTCCGGCTCACTAGTATGTCCTCGGGGCTGGGCACATAGTGGGGATGCAAGGCATTCTGTCCTTAAATGAGTGCCAGAAAGCGGCTGGGGGGCGGCAGGTTCCAAACTGTTGATAAGAGCTTCACTTTTCTAGCAGGAGTGTTTTTATTGCTACAGAATTAGAACACCTCCGAGAGAACGCTGCTGCCTTTGAATACACTTAGCTGTGGCCCGCATCACCGTCCCTCCTTCTCCGTCTCCAAGCCACCCGTCAGGTCAAGCTCCTTCCACTTCCTCATCACTCAGAGGAAGCACTCAACAGTGCCACCATACACCCTCCTCCAGAAATAATGTTCATTTCCAAGCAGGTTCAAGTTATAACCTAAAGAGTAGGTCCCTCCTTATCTGCAGCAGATATGTGCCAAGATTGCACAGGATGCCTGAAACTGTGAAGAGTACCAAACCCTACGTGCGCTATGTTATGTTTTCACTTAATGAAAGCACTTTCGGCTTCCCTTGGCATATCCAAACGTGCCAGTGTCAGTACTCTTGAACGTGAGCCGTGTGATATCACAATCACCTATCTGATAACCTGGACGGCTACTAAGTGACTAGCGGTGGTATATGCAACACAGATATACTGGGCAAAGAAATGATTCACATCCCTGGCAGGGAGGAATTGCAAAGACTTGGTATTTCATCATGCAACTCAGATAGCATGCAATTTAAAAGACGAATTGTTTATTTCTGGAATTTTCCATTTAGTATTTCCAAGCTGCTGTGGCCCATGGGTTACTGAAAGGCAGAAGGTAAAACTGCAGATAAGGGGGACTGCTGCACTAGTTCTCGAAACACCAATTATGCCCCTCGATGACTCAATCCTGTCAGAGCCATTTGCATTGTAAAACTAGACCTATGTGTGTGAGCAATGCCTGTATGTGGGTTCCGATGATCTATCACTCCACACAACAGTAAACTATAGATTTTGTCCTTCGACCTGATGAAGGACAAAACTTCGACTATAACATCGACCATGTTAGGACCTTTGCATGGGTGCTCTGTGCCTGCAGGGCAGTGGTAGAGGCTGTACTCCCTCTAGGAGGAGGGCATTGAGCCTGGGCTGGAGTCTAAGTTTCAGGCATGTAGTAGCTAAAGGAGAGACCCTGAGCCCCCTCTTCACGGAAGCAGAGAGATGCCAGTCCCCAAACAGTAGGGAGAACAAAGCTCCAACTATCAGCAATGGCGAGAGCACACAAATGTGAAAGGTGGGGACCTGCACAGACATCTTTCCAAGGGCTCTGATCGAGGGAAAGAGAGTGGGGTGGAGGGCAGAGTGGCAATTGAGCTTTTTGCTCCTGTGGATATCCAGAGGAATCTTGGTTCTCTCAAATGAAGTAGAATGACTTTTCAGGTTTTGTCCAGGGTGATGATGTTGCTGACGTCATCCATGCTCTTTTGCATCCTGGCCAGATAAGGTGAATTGATGACCTTAGCAAAAATACTTGGGAATTCTTGGAACTCCCTGGATTGAAAGTCAAAATCAGGCATTTTAGTAATGATTTTTTGGATCTAAAGTATGAAGCATCTCCCTTTCTGAATTATACCAGGAAGGAGTTGAAACAAGCAGGGAATGGGTAGAGGTGGGAAGTGGAAATTCATTACAATTTTCAGAATATGCTTCTCTGTGAAAATCACATTTGATTTCAGGTGGGAATGATGAAGAGTGCCTTGCCAATGAAAAATTCAGGATAACAGCATTGGAAGCAGAGGGGTAGAGGCAGAATGTGAGAAGGGGAGGAGAGAATGGGATGAGACAGCTGAGCTAGTCAGAAATTGATCCTTGGGACCTTTGAGGAGCATGAGAAAGCATTTGGATTTTTTCCCAAATGCAATGGCAGTGTGTTGGAGAGTGTTAAGCAGGTTATCAATGTATTAGCTATCAGCTGAAGCACATTAGGACAAAAAAAAATGTTTTCTAACACCCAGAACACTAAGACACAAGATAGCACTAGTATTTAGGAAGCTCCTGCTCTCCAGATAAGAAAACATACATGCTCATGCACACAGGCTGCTACAAGCTTCCCTTCATATCGCGTCCATCTCTCTCCCCCTTTAGGCTTGGAGGCTCAACAACACTATTTTATTGCCCCTCGGGAAAGAATACACAGTCAAGATTTCTCCCGATTCAACTAGGAAGGTCCTTAACAATGCTTCGGTTGACCAGACCCCACCAGGCTATGCCTTTCCTTGGGGGAAGGTATGTCTTCCGTATCTTTTACCTCATGAGATGTTCTTTGAGGGGAGGGAAATTTGATTTTTAAGAAAAATACACAACTCAACAAATGCTTTTTGAGTAATTTCTAAAATCACCTTATTCTGAGTTCCATGGGAGAAACAAAGTTAATGTGACATAATCCCTGCCTTCAGGAAATTATAATTTCATAGGGTCTAGAATATACAATGTAATCATTACCACCTGGTACTAATCAGTTTGTCGTAGGTACACTGGTACCTGCCAGAACACATTTTCAAGTCATCATTCTCTACTGAAATCCAAAAACTTCGCTGGTGTTCTGACATGTGCTGTACAAGAGTCACATTTTATTCCGTATAAAATTTAGCAAAATATCACGTAAAAGTGATAATAAGTGATATTTCAAAATCATATTCTTATTCCCTGTCATTTTTCACTTGATTTTTTTTTACCCAATTTTAAATTCATTACTCACATTAATTAAAGCTACACTACTCAGAAACTCTGGAAGCATCTACAAAATAAAATGGGGCGTTTGTGTTTTTAGAGCAGTTTTCTCTGAGTAATTCAAAACTTTTAAGTGTGGTAGATTTTGAATATGACACTAGCTAACATAATATTCATTTGTCAAAGCAAGATTGCCTTTCAAATAGGCATATAAATTGAGTTTGTATCCTTTAAGATAGGAGAATATTACACATGGATCATAAGGAGAAAGAAAGAATGCAGCATTTTAAATCGAACATTTAAAATTAAAACCATCAGATAAAATGTAAGCTGCATGATTCTTATAACCATGACCCACCTTCAAGAATGACACTAATGGTGGCCATTGAGAGGTGGAGTTAAAAAAGTTGAGGATAAAAAAGAAGCGGTGAGCACCCCAAGAAGATTCTTGCTTGATTAAAGCCTATGAGAAGAAGCAGTGATCATTAGTTCGGAGGAGCCATCATCCTTGGGTGGACAGGCACTTTTCCAGTTTTGTTTCCCCAGTAAAGGTTTCTCTCGTGGGCATTTTTCCAAAGAGAGGTGCCTAGAATCCTTCTTCCTAGTTTAGTGCAGGTTACTCAAATAAGTAAATTTCCTATTGTAAATGTAAACTTCTTACACAAGGAATGAAGTCTTAATAGAACAACAAAATGGTCTCAAAGTGAAAATTGTGAGCTTCCTAGACTTCTACATGAATGGTAAACTGACTGACTTAGAAACTTCTAAGGCTCCTTCCCAATCAGTCATTCCAAGAATATGAATGAACATCAGCACTCTTTGCAGAATGACTAAAGTCTCACTACCATGAATATCTGTTTAAATCCAAGCTCAGATTACTTAGAGCCTTTATCATTAATAATAATACTATAATGCATATAATAGAACATAACATATAATAACATAACATATAAAACATATAACATAACATATAATATAATATTACAGTGTCATTTAAATAGTTATTTCCAAACTCCAAAGGAAATCATTTGCTTTTACTGTACTGTATACATGCTTGTTTCCTTTCTACTGATTTCCCAGTCCTGCTTCTGAAATGGATATCCTCTAGTTCTTTCTACTACCTTTTAAGATGTGTCTTCTGTACTCTTGGCCACATCTTTGAAAATACCACTGATCATGACCTACCTGTCTTCTCCATCCTCGCCTTTCTATTGCTCTGGGTACCAGGGGCTCCTTATCTATCCTATCCTGTCTTTACTCACAATTCTCTAAGCTTATGAAGCAGGTGTTTGGGGATGAGATTAATATTTGAATGGATAGACTGAGTAAAGCAGCTTATATTCCCTAATGTGAGTAGCCCTCATCCAATCAGTTAAAAACCTGAACAGAACAAAAAGCTGAGTAAGAGAGAGTTCCCCCATGCTGACTGCCTGATCTGGGACATCAGCCTTCTCCTTGGACTGAAACTTACATCATTGGTTCTCCTGAGTCTCCAACATGGAACGCCTCAGACTCCAAAGTCATGTAAGTCGATTCCTTCTCTGTCTCTCTGTCTGTCTCTGTTTCTGTCTCTTTCTCCCTCCCACCCCCGTAATTAAATATGTACACATATTCTTCTATTGGTTCGACTTCTGTTTCTCTAGAGAACCCTGACTAGTACACTTATCTCTTCCTCAACAAAGCAGCTCCTAAAGAGCAACAGCCCTTCCTTGTGATTCCCTGCCTTCTTTCCTCACGTCTAGTGCTTTGCATGCTGAGTGTTGTGTAAGTGTTGTTAACCAAGTCCCCCAAGAAAGAAAATCTACTGTTGAAATCCCTTACTGAGAGAGTGATATATTAGTGTAAGCAATATTGATTGCCATGCTCATTAGAGCTCCCAGCAAGCCACCGTATTTCCTGTGGACAAATAATTGTGGTGGCCTTGGTCACAACGAAGAAGAGGGAAGAAAATGCCTTTTCCCCAGCAGTGGACTGCTGAGTCAGTTTTCCTAAGGAGGCTCCCTCTGTGTCTGTGATCACTTCAGTATTTCTGACACTGACAGGAGAGATTCAGAGAAGGAAAAACCAGGTTGCCATTTGTCAAATCAAAATTAAAGCAAAAATTAAAGAGCTGGAGTTCCAAAGACAGTGTCGATTATTTCATTCAAAAAACAAAACTTCATTTTTTTTAATTACAAGAAGGATAAAAAGAGGAGGAATCGAGGAATGGCTCATACAGCTTGGACAGAGGCTCACTTCGGAAAGCATTCAAAGAGCAACAGGCCTTGATCAAAGAAAAGCAAAAATGAAGCAGACACGTTCATCTCTAAAGGCAGCCTTGCTAAGGCATGTGACACTACTCTCTCCATATATGTTGAACACAGGGTTACTGAGTCAGAGCCTGGGTCACTTTTTGGCCTAGTCGTCAGAATTCAAGGACAAGTAGGTAAATCCATCTCTAAAAATTAGTTATATTTGGCCAGACTAGCCCACTGAAGAGGCACTGGACTCAACAAGAATTATCCAGACCCGGCACAGTGAATGTTGTTCATTCGTGTGACTGACTCAAAACTCAGGTTCTCAAACAACTTTCAGGAGAGTCTAGCCTGACCCTTCAGGGACTCTGGAGAATTTTCCATTCTCCTTTCCAAAAACAATGCCATTGACCTCTGTAAACAATAAACAACTAGGATTCCAGGTTAAAAAAGAACTACCAAAACATCCTGGTACAAGTGTGAACCTCTTGTTTCTTGGGAAATCAACCTAAAACTTAAATATAACCTGGAATTGGCACAGAGTATGTTTATAGTCTAAATATTGATTAAATCTCTTCAAGTCCCACAGATTCTGATCTGCGAGACTGTAAACTCCAGTTTCTGTAGTTTGATAAACATGTGCATTCTCTCCAGTGGTTCGAGCGCCTCTGTAAATATTTTACAGCAGGGAAGCAAGACTGATCGCCTTTTGTTTTCAGGTTATGGAACCCAACTCTACATTTATGCTTCCAAGTGACATGACATAGCTTTTTCCATCAATTTTGACCATTTCATTGAAAATGAGTTCAAATCTGATTGTGCATTGACAATCTCAAAATCAAGGTCAAAATAAACATCCAGAGAATAAAGAAGGCTATTAACTGGTTCATACACAGGGTTTAATGGTTTACTATAAACCTGTCTATTCCATTAAATTAACTTATCTATTTATTCCAAAAATAAAAACTAGATAGATAGACAGGGTTTTGCTGCCTCAACAATAAAGTTGTTCCCCACTTGTTAGAAAGAGTTAAATATCAAATCAGTACTAGGGGTGGACTTCGGCACCAAGCCACAGGAAAGAATACCGACACGTAGCTAAGAACTCTGTCCAGAGGGTCACTATGATGCTAGACCACGGCTGCAAGGTGGGGCATAATCCTACTGCAGCAGGACTTTACAGAGAGCGCACAGAGGACGTAGTGTCTGAGTGTGTGCTGACAAGCTCAGTTTGAAAGTAGGTGCGCAGAAAACCAAGTTCAAAAGTTAATCTGGACCAGAATAGGAAATAAATCCAAAGGTCAAGTGGTAAGCAGATTCAAAAATGGAGATTAGCAAATAAGAGTAACGTAGGTGGGTGTAAAATCGCTGTGACATGTGGGGCTGGCAAGGCACATTTTTCAACAGTATGAATAGCATCTGGATAGATTTACTTGGTTGGAAAGCAGAGGGTGGGAAAAAAATGTACAGTCTGAATGAGAATCACAAATATCTAAGCCTGCTATTACTTTAAACTTCAAGCCTTAAATATGTATTATTCTAGAGTAAAAACACATTCCCACCAAAACAATTTTTTAAAGACTTTATTTATTTATTTTTAGAGAGGAGGGAAGGGAGGGAGAAAGAGAGGAAGAGAAACAACAATGGGTGGTTGTCTCTCGGGTGCCCCCAACTGGGGACCTGGCCCACAACTCAGGCAAGTGCCCTGACTGGGAATTGAACCAGCGACCCTTTTGTTCACAGGCAGGCACTCCGTTCACTGAGACACACCAGCCAGGGCCGCCAAAACTATTTTGAAAAAGAAGAACAAAGCTGAAGGACTCACATTTCTCAATTTCAAAACTTACTACAGTGGGACAGTATTCATGACAGTGGAGTACTGGCTAAATAATAGGCATGTAGATTAATGGAATAGATTTGAAAGCCCAGGAAAAAATCCTCACATTTATAGTCAATTGAATTTTTACAAAGGTACCAAAATAATTCCATGGCAGAAAGAAGAGTCTTTTCAACAAATGATGTAAGGATAACTGAATAGTCATATGAAAAAAAAATGAAGCTGGACCATTACCTAACACCATGCAGATCTTCAACTAAAATATAAGACCTAACATATAAAACTCATATAAAAACATAAGGGCAAATCTTTATTAACTTGAATTAGGCAGTGGTTTCTAAGATATGACATCCAGAGCCCAAGCAACAACAACAAAAAAAAGATAAATTAGACTTCATAAAAAAATTGATTCAAAATACAGCATCAAGAAAGTTAAAGAAATTTACAAATGAAAGAAAATATTCACAAATCAAATATCTAATAAGAGTCATGTATATAAAGAACCCACATAACTCAATAACAGAAACAACTCAAATAAAAAATGGGGAAAGGATTTGAGAGTAGCGATTTCTCCAAAGTATACAAATTCCCAATAAGGACATAAAAAGGTGCTCAACACTGCCCTGGCTAGTAGCTCAGTCTGTTAAGCATTGTCCCAATATACCAAGGTTGCAGGTTCAATCCCCTGTCAGGACATATACAAGAATCAACCAATGAATGCATAAATAAGTGGAACAATAAATTGATGTTTCTCTCTCTAAAATCAATAAATAAAAAACATTTTTTGTAAGGACACTCAACATCATTAGTCATTAGGGAAATACAAACCAAAACCACAGAAGAGAGAATCATGGCAGAGGAACATGGCATGGCCACACTTTGCTGTGTATACCTTTGCACCCCCTATGCGTTGCCACATGCTGCAACGTCAGCAGGAAGCACATGACACTCATCAGCACAGTGATGCACACACCTAACTGTGTCATCCCTGGTTCTGCTCTACCAACCCCAAGGCAACCATCACAGCCCCAGTCAGGGCATCAGGAGTTCACAAGCTCCTAAAACTCTGAAGGAGAGAAACCTTCTCCAATCAGAAGAGACATGGTCTCCCCCAAAAAGAATCCTCTGGCATAAGGTTGAGAGCATGAGGAGCCAGACTCTGCTTTCTGTCCTCCTGCTTAGCCTAAAAGCAGGTATAGTCCCAGGAAGTACACAGAAGATCAGGATAACTAAAGCTCCAGATTTCTAGCCAAAAAACTGAAAGGGAAGCCTCAGAGAGCCAGTAAAGTACTAGAGAGATCACAGAAAGGTAAGAGCTCCAGAAAGCAACCCATGAAGTTGTTCATGACTGCTGAACTAATTAGCATGCCAACGACTAAGAACCGAACTACAATGCAGATGCACTTCCCAAATCTCACAGTGTGCACTGCTAAGTGGCCAATAGAATGAATACAGAAACCACAACTTAATGAAGGCTATTTGGAACCTACAGCCTGAACCCAACCGGGCTGATTGTGTGCTAACACAAAATTTCGAATCTCAATAGGATTTAAATAAGACCATAGTTTCATAACATAATGGTCAAATGTATAGGATACAATCTGAAAGTTACTCTGCATGTGAAGAAGCAGTAAAATCCAACCAGCAAGGCAAAAGAAAATCCATAGCCACCAATGCCAAGGCGACAAAAAAAATCCTTAACAAAATATGAGCAAATAGAACAAAGAAACATGAAGCAATGGCAAAAACACACAAACAAGTCCCACAATCAAACAGGGGATATCCTAGGGATGCAAGACTGGTTTAAAATGCGAAAATCAGTAAAAAATAAAAATAAAAATAAATAAATAAAATGTGAAAATCAGTATGATCTACCATATAAACAGTCTAAAGAAGAAAACCATGTGATCATACCAACTGAAATAAAGCATATGACAGAAATCAACAACTATCCATGATAAGCAATTCAAAATAGAAGAAAATTTACTCAATCTAGTAAGAGGATCTACAAAAACCAACAAAATAGTTATAGATAACATCATACTTCATAACAAAGGACTGAAATCTATGCCTTAAAATCATAAACATGACAAAGATGTCCACTCTATTCACTTCTATTCAATATACTAAAACAAGACAATAAATAAAAGACATATAAAATAAGAAAGAAAGAAAGAAAGGAGATTATTCAGAGATTACATGAAAGTCTATGTAAAAAGGCCAAAAATTCTACAAAAAAAAAAAAAAAAATCCAAGTGCTAATAAGGAAGAAAGTGAGGGAGAGAGGAAGGAAAGAAGGAAGGAAAGTAAAAAGGAAGAATAAAAAGGTGAAGAAAGAAGAGATCAGATACCAAGAAGATTTGAGTCCAAGTCTTAGAATACCCACGTACTGTTAATTAATATTGAATAACATATAAACCACTTTTTAAATCTTCAGACAGAAATAATGATACCCATGTAGCAGGGCTAAATGACACGAAAACTGTGACAGACGTACGTACTCAACCAGAGACTTTACATCTCTGCTCAGACGTCTATCTTGAACTGAATTTGCCCAAAGCTGAACTCTTGGTTCAAGTCCCCAACTCAGTGAAGAGCACCTCCAGCCATTCATTACTGAAACCAAGACCTCGACATGCCCTTGACCTCTCTCTTTTCTTTATGAACTACATCCACTCCATTTGCAAGTGTCCTCAGCTCTGCTTTGAATACACATCCAAATCCTGGCATTTTTCACCACCTCCACTGCCACCCACATAGCCCAACCACACGCACTTCTTGGCTGCATTCCTGGTGCCCCTACCAGATACCCTTGCTTCTACTCTTGCCCCTTTTCACTCCAACTCCACAGAGCTGCAGGAGTGATTTTTTTTTAAAGGATCTGATTAAAATGTAAATCAGATCCAGTAATTTCTCTGATCTAAATTTTAATTGGCTTCATAACTCAATCAGAATAAAACCGAAAGTTCTCCAAGAGACTGGCTGTTCCCCTCCCCGCCACACACACACACACACACACACACACACACCCTTCCTTGCTGTCCCTCTGTCAGCCGTTTACCCTGCCCTGTGATTCTCATGGCTAAAGTAGATAAAGGTTGAGACCTGAAACATATAATTATGGCAGCGAAATGTCCTGGTAGAAAAACAAATAAAACCACAAATACAAAATTAGGTTCATATTCACTTAGATGAGATCAGAAATTACAGCAAATTATTGTAGCTCTGGGGATCACTTTGGAGTAATTGTTCACTTGCTTTGGAGATACCTTCGGCATTTTAACAGAAAGGCTTACATTAAGACGCTCTCTGATGGCAAAGCATCTTTCCCCTCCCGGTAAGAACACCTGACAGGGCCCAGCCGCTCCCATCACTCAGAGACCTATGCACATGAAAGCTCCGAGGCTTAGGCTTCCCTTGCTTCACAGTAAGTCCACCTCTCCCCATGGCTCACTCTTCTACTCTTTCAAATATCTGCACAAAAGCCACCATCCTCCTACCCTGCATTCCATTTTCTCACGACTCTACACATTTGGACAGCACCTGAGATGTTATGCAGTCGTCCGTTGCCTGTTTTCCCGACGACAGCCCTACTGGAATATAAGCTCCAGTACCAGGGAGGGGCTTATTCTGTCCCCTCTATCATTGATATCCAAAACAGTCTGTGACATATAGTGGGCTCTCACAAAAATAACTATTAATTGAGTAAATGAGTGAATGAATAAATGAATATTAAGTTGAAATATTGTATTGCAGCTCAAACTAATTATACGCTTGAAGTACTTTTCCTTTTGTGGAGTGGGTATCTGCCATAAATGCCTGGAAACAAAAATGATGTCTTCACAAATGTGTCTATTCCTAAAACTTTGAAATAAATTAACATTGACATTGTAAGCAAAATAATTGCAAATTTAATAAATGTCTCTGAAGCAGATAATGCTAGCAGGCATCAGATATCTTTTTCACACTGTAAAAATATTATGATTGAAACTGCAGACATCCTGATGATCGAAACAGCACTGATTAATTTATGTCTTAGTTTCTTAGTAATCTACTAAATTTAGTAAATTAATTAATATACTTACAGAATGATTAATAAATGCAATTCAGAAACCACGGTAAACTTAAAAGTGATTGGTGTGGGTGGAAAAATAAAAATATGATCTCTTTTTAGAATCTATATCAGATAGAAAAGAATTCATAACACATTTCAAAACCATAGAATAATTATAGTCAGCCTGAGCAATTGATAATACAAAAGTCAACAAATTCTTACTAATGATGTCTCCTTGTTATACTATAATAAAGCAAATTGCTGTTATAATTATTTATCTTTATTGCTTATCCCACTTCCCTGTGGGTAACCCGTGAATAGCTGCATAAATTTAGCAGATGTGAAGAAATAGTTGTTATTAGGGCATACTGCTGATTTGAATACTCAAGGAATGCCTTCAATATTTGGATTAACTTTAATTATCTCAGTATTCCTGTCTTGGGATTCATCAAGTTTCTCTGCTTCAAGCATCCTGATGTCCACTGAGCCTAGACCCATTTGCAGTTTCCTGGGAAGTCGCTTCTCTGACTCCCACATATTCTTATCAAGGCCAATCTTCCAGGTTCCCTCCGATCCTGGACCGCACCCAACCCACACACCTAAGCAGCACCTTTGGGAACTTTGCTACTTGTACAAACTTCCCCTCATTATAACCAGTTTACACTATTAACCAGAGGTCTGGATGTTTAGAAGACAGGGTGAGAGACTCACTAAAATCCAGAAATTCAGTTGAAAAATCAGGAAAGTAGCTCAACAACTATGATCATCCTTTACTCTTTTCTCCTTCTTTCCCGGAATATGCGAGTTGTTGCTGAACTGGGTCAAATTCAAAGGCCTAGGCATTAGCACTAACAGGTTATTCAAGGTTGGATTTTTAAAATGGATAATTTTCAATAGCTGTGATGGGCCTGCCTTCCTAGTATGAAAGGCAAAGAGTTATTATTATTCCACTTCAACCAGATAGATAGGCTTTCCACTGGATCTTGAAAGTATAAGTCGTACGTTAAATTTCAATTTTAAAAACTCAATTACAGCCAAAGCTTATGTAACAAGGGCTTTCAGAAAATAATAACATAGATCTTAGCCTGAATCCCCTTTGGGATTTAGCAGGGTGCACCTTTGCACTGTCCTCGCAGGGAAGATTGAAAGCGCTCCTCCCACCTCCTGGATTCAGTCCTTTCTCCCTGACTGCTCCAGCACAT
This sequence comes from Micronycteris hirsuta, assembly GCA_004026765.1. NCBI lineage: Eukaryota > Metazoa > Chordata > Mammalia > Chiroptera > Phyllostomidae > Micronycteris > Micronycteris hirsuta. The sequence goes on along the minus strand of PVJI01010398.1, from coordinate 15,840 downwards.
GGTCTGTGCATGCTGGATGCGTGGGAAAGTTCTCAAGGCTGTCTGCATGCAATTCAAAGGAAGATCTGGGTCTATCTACAAAGCTTTGACTACAATGCTAAAATATAGAGGTCTCTATTCTCAAAATGTCAAAACTAGATGACTGAACAAACAAAACTTCCAGATGTGATTGAAATTTTCACCTCTGGCATCATGTATATTTACTTTAAATTGTGGGTCGAATACAGTGTCTCCCTTCCCCCAAATTCACATCTACCCAGAACTCCAGAATGTAACCTTATTTGGCAATGGAGTCTTTGCAGATATAATTGCTTCAGATGAGGGCATAATGGATAAAGGTGGGCCCTAAATCCAATGGCTAGTACCTTTATAACAGGAGAAAACACAGAGAGAGACCCAGAGAACGCCATGTGAAAACTGGGGCAGAGAAAATTGAAGTCTACAAGCCAAGGAGTGCCAAAGATTGCCAATAACCACCGGAAGCTAGGATAGAGGCAAGGAAATATTCTTCCCTAGAGCCTCGGGCGGGAGCACAACCCCGCCAACACCCCAATTTCAGACTTCTGGCCTTCGGAACTGTGAGAGAATACATTTCCTTTGTTTTAAGCCACCAGGTGTGTGGTAATCTATGATGGCAGACCTAGGAAACTGCTGTAGCAATTCACACAGAGATTCCAGAGAAGCTCCAAGGAAAATTTTTCCTTGAAAATGGAGTTTGTAAAAACAAAAATAAACTATAGGTGAGGGCCACATCCAACGGAAACCGCTGCCTTCTCTTTGGAGTGGTAGAAATACAAAGATCCCATTCCATTAGGGGAGGTTTCTCGATACTGTTTGCACTCGGAGCAGCCTTTGTCTTCGCTTAATTCTTTCTTACTTCTCTTACCTTATTTAAAGAAAATCAGGTTGTGCTGCCAGTTATTATTTCTCTAATGTAGACAGAATTTCTGATTTGTCTTCAAGGTTTTGTTCTCAGCTCTCAGCAGCGGTCTGTGATTGCGAGGCTGTGATTTGGTGAGCTCAGATTGTGTGCTCAGGCTGACTGGGTGGTCGTTTGTTTTCACTGGCCGTCATTTCCTGGGCAATGCTGCAGAATGTTCCTGACAGTCTAGAGTTAATCCGAGTGAAATAAATCACGTACAAAACAGCCCTCCTAAAAATAAGGTGGAAAAACGTGAGGGAAATAATTAAGTCGAATTTGCAAGTTTGTTTTTGTGTAAATTAGACAGTGTGAAATGGAGGGCTGCTGGCCAAAGGTTAAGAAATTTTTATCCAATTTGTAACTTGCACTTGGCAGCAAACAGGAAAAAACAAAGACAAAGATTCAGCCCTCAAGATCTTCCCTTTGGCTGTGCCCAGGGAGGTTTTCTCACTGCCTGATGGCCCTCTTCCAGCCTCCTCCACACCCTGCATCAGCCCCTCAGCATGGCCACACACTCCCAAAACCGTTTTAGCCACTGGTTCTAGTGTTGGCTTCTCACAGAGACAGAGAGGGGGAGAATTCGGTCAGCTTTATTCATGCAGAGCTTGTTTTAATGCCAGAGTACTGAATGAAGTTTTCGAAGGGAAAAAAAAAGTAACAAACAGAAAAGAACCAATAATGTTTGGTGTACACAATTCACAGCTGCAGGAGGGTACAAGGGAGGCTGAAATGCTCATAAAAAAAGGACAAGGAACGGGGAGTGAGGCTGGAAAATGAGTGTCCATTCCAATCCATTCTCTGCGCTGGCCTCTCACATTCCCCTCGTCGGAGGCCTTCCTGAAACACAGAGCTGTGGCTTCTTGCTAAACTTCTCTTGGAGAAGGCAGGACATCTGGGCTCATTTTCTCATACTTAGCCATAACTCAAAGACGACTGCACCCGGACAGTGATTTGGGCTTGGATGCACGCTGGATCCTACCTTTCCCTTCCTCTCTCTTCTTCTATTTCTGCGCGCTCTGGCTCTGCGCTGCGTGCCGCAGCTCTGCGGACACAGCTTGGAGGAGGCCCAGTTCTCCTGCGTCTCTGATTGGAGAGGAACAGTCGGTGAGAAAGCGCTTCCTTCGTGAAAAACCCTAAGAGAGACTGGCTGGCATGACAAGTGTTGGGACTGTTAAAAGAGAAACTGAGGCATATAAAGAAAGTTTTAACAGTTTATTTGAGCAAAAACTGATTCGAATCAGGCAGTGCCAAACAGGAGTGGGTCAGGAGCACGGGGAGATCCTTTTATCGAGAAAAGGTGGAAGCAAAGCAAGGAAATGATTAATTGGTTGTTGCTTAAAGCAAGCTGGCTATTTGTGATTGGTTGTCCTTAGGTTTCCATTTTGTAACTTTGAGGCACTTACTGGCTTAGATTTTGGTTTGCTTAGGGAGGGCTCCAGGGCTTCAGAGCCCTCCATCTAATGGCTTGTTTAAGTAATTTAATAAGACTTAATTATAAAGGGAAGGGAAAAGGAACTTGGAGGAAGACGGGGTTAAAGTCCTGGCTTTGCGCCCCGCGCGCCCCCCCCCCCCCGCAGCTCTCACTAGGTGGCTTTGGACCTGCCCTTTACCTTCTAGATTCTTCAAGCCCCTCCCTGGAAAATGGGGCAATACAACCAGCCTCACCAAGCATCATAAGGACAAAATGCGGGAGAATTTTCTAAACTACATTTTCACTTTTATAATGTACTTTTTTGTCACGGGGGTGCGGAGGGAGTCCTAGCCTGTGGCAGGAGAACAACAAAGTTTTCTCGCCACGCTCTGTTCGAACACAATTTCATTATCCTTGTGAAGGTGAGCCCAGCAAAGACAACACAAGGTTTGTGCTCACTTTGTTTGACTGCCACTGCGTATTTTTACTTTAAAACTTGAATAAGTTGTCATCATTTTAACACTGGGCAATTTTATACACACATCTGGGTTCCTGTCCTGGCAGTTGAGAGCCAACCTTCCTGAATGGCGACAATCACCAGAGCTGAACAGGGGTTCCCCTTTCTTCAGAGAAGACATGGGTTCTCCCCTTCCACACAGCCCAGCGACACCCCTCTTAGCTCCTTCCACGGAGGCTCGGGTGGCTTCATTCTTCAGAAGGTTTGCTCGGAAGTTTTCCTTACGCCCGCCCAGTGTGCTCAGTGTGCTTGGCTGAACAATGGCTCCCCATGAATGCGCATGTCCTTATTCCCAGAACCTGTGAATGTGTTACCATACGTGGCAAAAGAGAATCTGTAGATGTGATGAAGAATCTTACATCAGAGAGCTTATTCTGGATTATCCAAGGGAGCCCAGTGCAATCAATTGCAAGCGTCCTCAGGGAGGCATTTAATCACTGTGGCGCAGAGCTCGGGTTGGGCAGACACTCATGAGGAAGACTGTTCCGAAGCTTACAGGGTATCCTTCCCAGCCGAACCAAGGGCTGGTCCCTTCTTTGGACTGTGCAATGTGATCACCCCAATGCCTTTATGACACGGACCACCACCCTAAAATGCTCCTGTTCGGGCATCTGCATTTAGTTTAGCATTTATATATTGTAACTGTCATGGCAACAGTATTGGTATGAAATGCCAAATATTTGGAGGAACCAGTTTAAAGAAACAACTAATATATCCTATAATGCCACTACATAAATGATATACATTTTTATATTTATTAATTTGATGACTAGTTTCACCCCTTGTTCTATCACAGGTAATACCTTACGATAAACATGCACTAAACTACTTAGTGTAGTATTTAGCTGACGGTTAGATAAACCCAGTTCTTCAGGCCAGTCATTTTTATTGGTATTACATCCTGAGAAGGATTTACTTCCACCTTCTAGCACATTTGATCATTGGTATCAGTACTATCGTATGATTGGGGATGGAAGGACGGTTAGAGCAGTGGTACGGGATGAGCAAGCTGAGCAGAGAGGACAAGGTGAACAGGGAAGACATTTGACCCCAAGACTATAGAAAGGTGATGAAAAGTCTATATGATGACCCTCCAAGTGAGTGGCTAAACTAATATAAAGGAGAGGAATTGAAGTAATTCAACGCCATGGTCATAGAAGAACCATGTAGGTGGATATTAAAATCATCAAGAATCAAGGCAAGAATAATATTGAAAAAACTGGCAGTGATCAGGATCAAAAATCATTGAGAAATAGGAGAGAGTGAATTGAGGGATGGGAGGGTGAAACGGGAGACAGCAGACAGTGGCAATGGGGGCAACGGTGGGGACCATGGGTACTCCGGTCTAATGGGATCATCAGCGCTTAGGGAGTCTAACTAGGAGGAAGAGAGAAGGGTCTCAGTGCAACAACAAAAAGCTAAGAGGCAAATACATCCCACCTCTGGGGCCAGTGATACGAGGGCTGAGGGAGAAAAAGACAACCTCACATGTGAAGGGGCAAGTTCCCCAGCACAGGCAATTTTAAAAGAACACAGGCAGAATGATAAAACCAACAAATGTAAAAGGGAAACAAAAGACAAGTTAATTTTCAAACAATGAGAGAATGAATAATTTTTGAATTAAAGTAAACAAATGTGGGGGGCAAAGTTTGCAAGAATAATTAGAGTGGAACAAAGCTGGTCTCAGGAGAATGCACACAGCATGATATAACGGGTTGAATACATATTGTTTAGGGATACATGCATGTGTTTCAGAATTATTTTTAAATGCTTTGCAATGCTAAATAGATTCAAAATAAGTAATTCTAGAGACAAAAGGAGAATAATTGGGTCAGGGACAAGTACACCATGGTAAGATAGGAAGAGATTTCAAATTATCAGTAATCTTTTCTTTCTTAAACTGTGTGGTAGATACAGAAGTGTTCATTTTACAATTCTCTATACTTGTTAAATTTCTGTAATAAGTATTAATTATAAAAGGTTAAAAATGTGTAATACTTTGTGTCTATAGGATGCTTTCATATAAATTATTTCCTATGCCATATAGGATAAAATTATGAAATAGTGAAAGTAATTGTTAATATTTTCATTTTATTAGTAAGAAACTTAGGCTTACTAAGTATGCTACAAGTGGTAAATAAAAGAAAGACAGGGGCAGAAATAAGCTTCTCAGGGTCCAGATCACCTCGCTCACTTCCATCTGGTAATGTTTGGTCGGGACTGAAGTCTAACCACAGTCAAGGACACAACCATCTCAAGTTCATCCTTGTCTCGCCCTTGTGTGAAATCATATTGTGTTAAATCAAATTGAAACAAAAAAATACATATTGAGGGGCTGCAGCTATGTCCAAGGTTATGAAAAGTTTTTCTTCCTGGTTTTCTGAAACTTTATATATTAGCAATTTTTCTCCAGCATCATAAAATCAATGTAGAAGGTATCAGTTCTTATTCCAAACCATAGAATCAATTTTTTTTCTCCAGACATAAAATCTTGATACAGCTACTCAAGTGAAAAGCAGTTGGGGCCTCAGAAAATCTGGGCAATCAGAAACCTAAATTGTATTCTCCACTTTGGCATTGGATTTATATTGGACTTTCTTAGGTCACTTTGTATACTTATGTCTAACTTTCTCCAACTGGGACAAAAATGCAGACAGTTGACAATGTAAAACATTCAAGTAAAAGACACTATGTGATCACAAAGCACAATTAATGTATCTTGCATAATGTGTTGCATTGTTGCTTTCTTTTTCTTTATTGAATTTATTGGGTCGGTTAATAAAATGACGTAGGTTTCAGGGATATAATTCTATATAACACACCGTCTGTATATTGTGTGTGTGTGTTCACCACCCCAAGTGGTTTCCTTCTGTCACCACTTATGTCCCTCTTTAGCGTTGTTGCTTTCTTAAACTAGCAGCAATTGGTATGATGATCTCCAAGAGCATTGTTAAGAGTTGACGTGAACCAGCATTTCATAAACTTATCAAGTAGCTCATGTTGTATTTCCATAATAATTGGCCGGTCATCGGAGAAGCCACTATAGTATGATAGTTAACAACACAGGCTACAGTGAGCTTCGTTCCTGACCTACGCAATGAGAGTAATACTGCTTCTTAGAACTGTGATGATTACGTGAAACTATATACGTAAAACCCTTGGCACAGTAGCTGTTAGACCCATTGAGAGTTGACTGTTTCATTATTATACATGGTTGCAATATTAATTGGTACTCTTATTGGACTATTGGCCTATTCCTCTCAGATTCTGGATTTTGAGGTTGATAATTATAAAATGTCTCCCTTGCACCAGTTTTCTAGAAAAGCATCGCTCCCCAATCCATCCACGCTACAACAGCAAAACCTGACAGGTTTCCATGATGTGTCCTTTGCCACAGTAAATTGGTCCAGTTGTTAACACCTGACCCAGGCTGGTTTGACTATTTATTCCTGGAAATTTCAGAATTAGAAGGAGAGGTAGGGGGAAGAAGAAAGTGGGACAGAGAGTGAGAAAGCACAAGAATAAAGAACGAAAGGTCTCTTTCTCAGTTACTGTACCTGCAACGTGTAAGACTAAGAACCTATCGGTGCCGTGCTTGCACTGTCCTGTGGGCCAGGGGCTGGAGAGGGAGGGAAATAAGGCAGAGAGGCAGAAAGAAGCACAGAACAGAGATGCGGAGAATGGCAGTAGCATTCGGGTCCCTGGTTCCAGGTTATTCCTGAGAGGCAGCTACATTGCTGCCTTTGGATATCGTGAGGCATCTAAGCATTGCCCTCTTTTAGCTCGGCCCATGTTTGATTACGTAATCTGCAACCATAAAAGAAAGGCCAATACCCATTTTTCATCCCATTCTTCAATCTCAAATAGAAATATATGTCTGTCCCCTAAGTCAACCCTCACATCTCCTCCAAAAGTCTTGTTATATCAGATCAATTCCTGGCCTCTTACTGCAACAGCGTGCAGAGCATGGGTCCCTGATAATAGGGGAACACTCCTGTAATCCTGCCTCCAGGCAGGATTAGGGGGGCAGGAAGGGAGCAGGAGGGATACTCACAGAGAGGAAAGTACAGCGTTTAAGACACATTACAAAACAAAGGCAAGTTAGCAGCTATGACTTCCTGAAGGAAAAAAGGCTGCTGCCCAGGGAAAATTGTGCACGTGACTGTGAGACAGTGCAGCCACTCATGACATAGCTGGGGGCAGATGCCCTCCCTGGATACCTGTGCATCCCTGGGAACTCTTGCCTTGACTAAAGATGGCAGCCAAAAGAGGGTCAAAGACACTGGGGAGCTGACAAAAATAGTGGACACAAATGCACCATAGGAAGAGCTGGATATTAGATCATGCAGGAAGTTCTGAGCCTAGCATTTAAAATTGGAGTGGGAAGTCTGAAGGGCAGTGAGTCGGGCAGTGAGTCAGCCATGAGGTCTGCAGAGAGGTCTGCCTGGGAGGTCTGCCTGGAGACAGCAGCAGCAGAACTGGCGGTACTGCAAGAGACATGAGAGATGCTTAGACCTGAACTGTGACCAGGAATGCTGAGTTGCAGATTTCTGTTTCTCTGCAGGGCATATAGAGAAGTTGGATATGGCAGCTCTCAGTACGGGACTTTAGAGCTTTGTACAAGCTCTCTCCCTCTGGGTTTTTCGCATTTGGACATTCTGGGCTACTGGCCCTGTTCCCTGCACAGATGGGAGTGCTCATGGGACCAGGAGATTCATGCAGGTCCCACTAGGGGCTTAGGCCCTGCAGAGGATGCGAGCCCACTCCTGGAGGCAGGGTCCCATGCTGGGACATGGGCCTCACAGGGCTCCACCCTCTAGAGCAGTGTAGCATGGCACATGGTTTCCTGAACTGCCACATGGAGGCTGAGAATGGCACACCCCAGATCCCGAAGGAGAGAGCTACTGAGGATGGTGACCCTGAAACCCACAAGTACACATTCCAGAGAGGATGGAGATCTGTTTGAATGACCGGCTAATGGACCGATAAGGATATGGGGAACTTCTGGTCACGGTTTTGGCTTGTAGCCTTTTGGGGAACAAGGGAAGTTTTGGGCCTTCTGGAACGGGAGGGCTCTGAGCAGGAGTGTTCTCAGCACCCCCAAGGTTGAAACACTGTTAATAAAAACCTGTTTCCTTCAACTCTAATTGTTGAGTCATGTGGATTCAAGGTGCCAAGTGGCCAAACTCTGTTTTGCGTGGTTACGCTACCACTCAAGGACAGATCCCTGCCCTCTGACTCCTACTCCTATTATTCTGGGCATCAATCCTTCCTTCTGATCCCCCTGATGTCAGATCGTGGGAAGCTACTAGGCAGAGCAAATTAGAAATGGCTAAAGCCACAAATCTAACAAGTTGGAGGAAGCTAGCAGAGAGCAATCTTCTCTCAGGGAATATATGTCAGTTCACAGAGCAGGTCAGAACACGTGGGTACCTTCAGTCCAGCTAGTGAGGCTGAACTCCTAATCTGGAACACAATGGCAAGGCAAAGAGAAAAGGAAAGGATAAAGTCTGAGTAGGTAAGCATCAGGAAGGGCAAACAGAGAGAGAGCGCACACGCAGAATGGCCCTGGAGACCACATAAGAGACATCACTGGTGGTTGCTCTCCTTTCTCTCAGTCAGTGAAGAGCTTCCCCTGCAGGCCTCTGACCTTTCTAACTGTAATGAACACTTGCGGGCCTCAGGTTGCCTCCGGCCTGCAAGTCTGGTAACATAAATACAGGCCAGAAAACAGGCAGCCCCCTGGTCAAGGCCTGCAGGGCATACTTCCTTCAGGGCCTATTCCTTAGCTGACCTCTTTGGATATGCAAATTTTTGAACACCAAAATCCTCACTGTTTAACTAGAGGCAATTAAAAAAGAAAAACTGATTGTATACAGCCTATCTGAGGGAGTGGCTTAGAGCTGAGGATACAGAGACAAATCAGACAAGCCTTGGAATTGTGTAAAGGCTATAGTGTCCATCAAGCCTTGTTTGGTTACCACCCCAAATCCCTTCGAACTTATTGCCTGGGACAACGGGTTTACACTCATTTCTATTCTTTACAGTGAAGATAATACTATTGACTTTCAGGGTGAATACCAGGATTGGAATAATGTACATAAAATGTCTAGAACATAGTAGATGCCCAATTAATAGTACTATTATTAGCATGCCTATTGGTTAGCCCTCAAAATGGTCTTAAGTAAAAAGTATCAAACTAAAAACTTAGGGGTACATTTATCAACATCATCCACCATTCTCTCATTCCAGCTGCAAGATAGAAAAAAGGTAATTACATATTTTTAGAAACAAATGTTTCTTCATTTTAGCTAGTCAGCAATGTAGGCCTACCTCTTCCAACAGTAATCAGTATTCAGTGGTTATAATGCTAGAACCTTGCTCCAGATGTTCCAGTGTTCATCAGTGCAAGGTGCCTGAAATCTGAGTTTTAATACCTAATAGCATTTAGCCTCCAGGAGTCGGAAATTGCTGGACCTGATTCCCTAAAAGTCACTATTACATTCTAATACACTCACGGCTCTGCACTGCCTTGGCTTCAAATAAAACTAATCTTTTAAAAAACTCACTGCACACAGAAGATTAACCACGTTGCGAAGTCACCTTCGAGTCAGGTGCATACATTTACTTTCTGATATCAGCTCATCAGTCACGGAAACTACAGCACCCAAGTACCACATCTCCTGAATACGCTCCATGCGGCGTTATCTTTTGGTCAGAGGTTCATTTGCAGCAGCTTGTGTCGTAGAGGAGAAAGAACTTCAGATTTGGAATGAGGAGATAAGGATGTGGTCCCCGCTGAGCTATTAACGCATGGCGTGTCACCATACATGTCCCAACCCCCAACCCAGGGCCTCACTTTCTACTTCAGTTGAATGAAGGGGTCAGCCAACCAGCGATGACAAAAAGGTCTCACTTCAGCCCCTCTAACTGGCCACGGAACACGGTAACTCTTTCATATTACGGAGGAGAGTGTGGACGTCCCAATTTCGGGAATCATGCTTTCATTCAGTCTTTCTATAAATATTTGCTCGTATGTCTCATATTTTCTTCATTGGATAATCCTATATACCCACCAAAAACATTATTCAGAGAGACAAGTTCAGTTTGACTAATTACAATAATTGGTCTTTCAAGGTACATATTTCCTCCCCCCTCCCTCTTTATGCACACTCCTGTATTGTTATCTCTTTTTTTTTTCTTTCAGGAAAAAAGTTGCTCTCTTCTAGTTGTCTCCTAGCACGGTTCACTCATGTTCCTTAAAGCATATGCTCTGTTATTAACAGTCTGTGGGACACACTCAGCTGAGGGCTCTTTAAGAGCAAGGTCTATGTTGTCATAAAGTTGACATCTGTCCCAGAGTGCGCCAGTCGGGGAATGAGGACTAAAGGAAGGAACGGATGGGTAAGCGGGTGAATGAGCAGCTGCATGAATTTCATCAGATTTCATGGGTGGGAGACTCAATTACCAATTAGATCATTCTATTCAAAAGGTCTTTTTCTGTCTCCGAATAGTCTAGTTGTACATTTAGGAAAAGACATTGAGAAACATTGGGTACACAAGTTTTTTTAAGTAAGTAAAGTTACACAGCCCAGTTTTTTCGCTTTTTTGGATTTACCGAAGGGTATGTGTTCCTTTTATTTCTGTCATTTAGACCACATGGTTTGAATTTTCCAATGGTAAAGAGGGTTTGGGGGCAGTGATGTATGGCCCCACATGATAATATGGCATTTTCCACCAAAACACTGAGTCGCCTCTAATTAACATTTTCCATTGTATTTTCTTTTTTTCTTTCCAATGTTCACCAGTTTTGATTTTTCCAAGTATGATTATTTCCCAACATAACATCGGCAACATTTATGAAATATAAATGGTTTAAAGAAGACAAACACCCTCTAGGTGGCGATCACCCCAATGTGAGAGAAATAGGCTGGAGGAGATTAGCCTGTGTGTTCTGCTCCCATGTACACATTAGTTGGTTTTAAATTGACCTAATTTCTATTTTCTTTTTTATAGTCAAAGTGCATCCAAAAAAGAATCAATCAAGGGGCCAAAAAAGCCAAGCTTTCCCACATTTTCCTCAGGCAAGGTTTTTAATGTTTCCTTTGCTGAAATATTGCTTCACTATTGGCCTTCGTTGGAATCTGTTTGATTGATTTCTATAGTTTTCAGTGCAGCTAATGGGTCATAGACATGCATGTAAAAGGCCCCAAAGAAATTTCCATCAAGGTCTACCAAAGCTAAATTAAGGGGTAGGTCACCAGGCAGCTGACCGAAGCACCGGTCAATAAGAGGTATAAAAACATCACTGGAAATGTAATTAAATGAAGACACTTGCATTTACCAGAAGTCCTCTCTGGGAGACTATAAGTAGTTGGAAAAAAGTTCTGATAAACCACTTGGGATGGGACTTGAGACCTGAAGGTGGCACACCTCAAAACCTAAGGATTCAGTATTACCACTGAATTCGGATGAGTCCAGTTGGTTGTCTGTTTTTGTTTTTCTGAGTGTGACATGAATATCTGGGGTCACAGATGACCACAGTGGAAAGGCTGAGTGCCACCACCAGAGAGTCTCTCTCTCTCCCTTGCCTCATACATTCTCTGCCTTCCCTCTGAATAAATAATGACTACTTCTGGAAAATATCATTTCTGAGGGACGTCAAATTATTGACTGAGCTAGGGGACTCATATGTCCCGCTCAGGGGAATAATGATGGGCAGATAACTCTAAGCCTTAAAGTATTAGCAAGTTGTAGAAGGATGGTCCAGGGAACAGTATCCTTCAAGGTCTGGAGAAGTGTTAAGAATGCTTCCCAGCTTCAGGAGCACACTTCCAGGAATGAGGCTATTCAAGGACCAGAAGTGATGCAGCAATTGATTTGCAAAGGGCCACAGCTTGATGGACTCAGAGCCTTTATTTTCCAAGGTGTGATCTGTAGTAAACAGAGAGATGCCCCAAGTGGGGCTGCCTTCTGACCCATGTATCTGAAAAGGCTGAAGGTGTCTTTTCAATAATGAACAGAGGTTAAGCAATTTGAACTCAGGCCTATTCATGGTATTGTTACCACAGGTAGTTAGCAAGTTATTAATGAGGAAGGCAGCCGAGGGAATCAGACATTATTAAGCATAATCAACTGGGGAGCTGAAGCCTCTTTTTTCACCAGGAAGCTACAACTTCACACACTCCAGGGGATCACAGCACTGCCCCACCAAAAATTAACACCCCCTCTCTTCCTCACTGTAGTACCAGATTGTGGGAGCAGGGGGAGGTAAGAAAATATGCAATAGATGTCAAAATGGTGCAGGGACAGGTGCTTGGCCATAAAGGCCTGTCTGTCTAACCTGGAAAAGGGATCAATTGACTAGGAGGTGGACCCATCAGAAGCTGCTGAAAGCTTGGGTAGTAAATTTGTTATTTTGAAAAAGCACCTGGTCCATCCCAAGCCCAAGATAATATAACCCCGTTTCAGAAAGAAGCCCTCTCTAGCTCTGAAATGCGCACTTGTCCCATTCATTCACACGTTCTCTCTGTAGTAACCATGTGGACCTGGCAGCTGTGCAGCCAGCAACCCTGTAGACTCCAGATGCAGACTCCAGGGGGGAGCCTGGGTACAACAGCGCAGCCAGGAGCAGCACTAAACTACCTGTATAGGGACGAAGTCCACTCAGCACCTTCCTGTGGGCTCCAAAGGACTAGGCTTTAATATGAAGTAGAAACTCTAGACACTGGCCTTTGTTTTGGCCCTGATGAAGATACGGTTGAACTTTCTCCATGGTGGGACAGAGAGAGATGGGGCACAGGGGCAGCATCCTATTCCCACCTGAATAAATCTCGCCACACCACAATCTCCCGTGCACGGATATGTGGAATGCTTTCCTCGCAAACCTGTGAAAGAGCCCACTTCCACCAGCAACAGTATTTCCTGTTCGTTTGGTCCACAGCCTCAGTAAGGTCACTTACGGTAAATATATGAAGCAAACTAACAGGAAACTTCTAAAGAAAAGCATCATCAACTGGGTGTTTTTTCTGCCCACCGAAAATAATCAAAGCCCAAGGAATATATAAGCCTTTCAGTCTTCTGGGAATTCTTAGTTTTACCCCTGGACCTAGTTAGTCCATCAGGGAGCAATGCATTCTGATCTCATTAGCTAGACCTTCAAAGAAATAACTTTGCTAATTAAAAGCTTTAATGTTATAACCTTATAATATCTTGTTCTACACCCTCCCCCACTTTGTTCCCATTGGCGGCCAGAAAGACCTGAGCCTAATTTAATTCTCGGGTGCCGAAAATAACACTAACCTACATTTTTAGCACATATATTTCTTTCCACCTGTATAGTTTATTGCTGTTCCTGCTGTTAATTGTTTATATCCTGCTTAAAATACTATAGCAAATGTGTCTTTTCATTTGCAAATTTCTCAAATCATTTATGGAAGCAAATAAGGAACATATCATAAATTATAAATAGAAAAAAGATCATATTTTATCATTCATCATTGATATTTAATGAGTACTCCATTCTGAATTTCTCATTAGGATTTTGCTATTATGGATATGCAAGACTCAAGAAACTCAGAATACTAGGGTTTTTTTAAAAAATCCCTTGACTTATTGATACAACGAGGGATCCATTCCTGGCACTTGCAACCATGGAGAGTCCTAGATGCTGCAATGAGGCACAGTTTGAAGGCTGAGACAGGAAACTTGAGGACAAATAAAGAGTGCTATATTTAGAAAACAATTCTTTTTTAAGTTATGTTGCCTCTAAGATATAATTTATAATTTTAAAAAATTAATAGATTCAAGAAAGAGTTATAAAAATTTCAGGTTAAGATAAGAGAGTCATAATAGGCTGACAAGGAAAACCAGAGCTATGTCTCTGAGGCATCACAAACACTTGGAAATTAACACCTTACAGGACAACCATGATTTCCACCACGCATTCTCTGTGGCACTTCCAGAGGGAAAAAGTCGAATTATAAGATCCAAGGATGAAACTGAGAATTCGTTTCACGTCCTGACATAACGCAATCTTGGCTACGCACTCACGTCAATTCCCAAGCTTGTTCCGTGAGGCGCCACAGTTCAGGAAGACAGTAAGAGAGGTGCCCTGCAAGGGGATTCCTCCGTGGTCAAATAAGTTGGGAAAATGCTGCAGACCGTGACCTCTGTCTTTTTGAGATTCCCAAATATCCGTTAACATATGAAAGTATTTGAGAAATCCTACACCCAAGAAAGTTGTTTCACTTTGCTTAACCTGAACCTTCCAAAGCTTTTTGAGCAAGAAAGGCAGTTTCCATGGGGTCCCTCCGCACACTCTGCACTCAAGTTTCTGGACCGACTGTAACAAGCAGTTCCCACTTCCCGACTGAAGTGGGCTCAGGCGGGCCAGGGATCTGCAGTCTCAGAGTCTGTGAAGCCTGCCCTCTGTCGGAGCAGGGATCCTGGAGAGCCAGTGACCGCTCTGTCGTGTCTTCCTGAACTCCTGCACCCACAGGGAACCTGTATATTATGCCAATTCACAGATGAGGAAACTGAGGCTGAGAAGACTTAAGGTCACACACCTAGCACGTGGCAAAGGAGGGTTTTAAATACAGGTCTCTCTGTCGGACCCCAAAACCATGCTTTTAACTCCTGCTGAAGGGAAGAAAGGAGAGGGTTTTAGAAAACAGTCTCAAGGAGGAGGGTGCATACGTACAGCAGTATCTCTCAGGCATTATCAAACCTGCTACAAGTGCTGTGAGTATTGGGCATTCTTTAGCCATTCGGTTCTGAGGAAAGGTATAATATGATAGGCAGGCAATTTTCCCCTCAGTTACTGTGTTGGCCAATCTACTTGCAATGTACTGAGTCTATGATTCCTTTTCAAAATTCCCCTGCCTTTCTTCACAGGTGTTAATTCCTTTTAAAGGGCAGTTCTTTCCCCCCTAGGTTCCTGGGAAATTCATTCTTCCAAAAGCAGCTCAGATGACCCTTCGTCTGAGACAGCTTCCCTAATTGCTCTCCTTCCACTGTTGTTCCCTACCCCTCCCTCGTCTGTGATCCCACTGCACACCATACACACCCACATCGTACAGCTCGGTCTGCAGAATCCTTGATTACTGTCTTTCTGCCACTTAGTGCCACAGCCATACCATGCCTGCTTCTGCGTCCAGCACTGGACGTGGGGCTTGACAAACTGAAAGGCACTTTATAAATATTCCTTGAACAAAGGCACCCACACATCTGCTAATAATTAAATGCCTCTTTGGTTATGCTAACTAACCTGGGAGCTTTTTAGGGTTAAAAATGCACAAAACAGAGAGAGTGATTCTCCTTTAAGTAAATATTACAGCCCTTCTACTGAGTCACATAATGAGATATTATGTAATAGCCATTAAAAGGAATAAACTGAAACTACAAGTATCAACATGGGTAAATCTCAAAATGTTGATCTAAAATAGTACATTGTAAAATGATATATATGATACCATTTGCATAAACTTTTGAAACATATGAAACAGTGCTCTATATTATTTATGTATAGTAATGATAATTGATTGAGAGCATACAGGGAATGATCACAAATAAGTCAAGGTAAAGTTACTTCTGGGGGAGCAATAATCAGTGAGACACTCATGCGGTTTAGCTGTATGTTTTAATTATGAAAAAAAAATCTTAAAGTAAATAAGGCAAAATAAATAGACTTGACCTGATGGGTAAGTGGGATATTTTTGTAATATGTTTCCCTACAATATTCTGAATGTCGGAAGTACTTTATAATAAAATATTTGTGTATCATTCACTCTGCCATCCTATAAAAGAGCATGATCCTGGGCATACAGAACTTGGAGAAGCTCTGGCCAAGTATCTCAGATGGTTAGAATATTGGTCCCTGAGACGCTAAGTTTGTGGGTTCAAGCCCCAGTCAAGGCACATACAAGAATCAACCAATGAAAACTTAAATAAGTAGAACAACAAATTGAAGCCTCTCTCTCTCCCCCCCCC